>CAUYQU010050192.1:0-120973 GCA_963574635.1 Cheracebus regulus | reverse complement strand
CCATTGTTAAGCACAATTATTGGCATAAAAGAGGTTTTTAATACCCATTTTTAGACTGTATTCTAGCCTGGGCAATAAAACAAGAATCCCATTCTCTCTCCCTCTTTCTCTTCCTCTTTTTTTCTCTCTTTCATTCTTTTTATTTCTTTCTTTTGCTGTTTCTTTCTTTCTCCTTTTGTCTCTTTTTCTTAAAAAAAAAAAAAAGAAAGATTAAAAGTTAGTTTTAGGATCATATGAGTAAATAAGTTATTTAGATAACCCCCCCACCCCACATTCCCTAGTTATTTGCTTTTCTTTATCAACTGAAGTAAAGGGTATTAGGCTGCCTTCAGCCAAAACTTCTACTGAAACTATGCAGACCTCTCCGTCTTCCCGGACTATATAGTCTGTAATTGTACAATCTTTCCAATCATCTTGACTGAACCCCCACACTCTTCCAAATTCTACATCTATGTGTACTCTTGCCCAGAGGTTGTCTCTCTCTTTCTGTCCTCTAACACTACCTGTTCAAAAAGAAAATCATCTTCTCTTTCCCATTCCCATTTGTTGCTCTTCTGTTTGATCATTTATTCACTACAAAACTAGTCCTTTGCCATTTTCCTATCTCTCCCTCCTCTCTCATGCCTAACAAAACACAGAGCCTAAAAACTGCTAACCAGTGGATTGTGTTGAGATATTTAATCTATAGTCACCACCGATCAATCTGTGCCTCCTCACTGCCTCTCCCTTCACCCAGGGCACTCACTTCTCTACATCTGAGTTAAACCAACAGCCTTTAGCAGGTTTCTACCCCCTCCCCCACTCTTCTTTTAACAGTGAGACTGCAGTCATTCTACATTGCAGACATAATCAGACTGTTTCAACACAGTGTCCTTTACATTGCTGTTGAAATATAATACGTATTCCTTAGCACCATTTATAAGTCCCCACACGTCAAAGCCCCTGGTTAAGTCTTGTGCTTTATTTCTCCTGCCTCACCTCACCCTATCTGAGGGTAAAGCTATGCTGCATGTATCTCCATTTCTAGAATGCACAACCACATATAATCTATTCTTTGCTCTTTCTGAAGTTGTTAAATTTTACCTGGCATGACTACATTGAAATGTCACTTCACTGGCTGTCTTTCCTAATGCTTGGAATTTGCATATGATGGTTCCTCTCCTGTCTATGAATGGGCACTCTGTGTATCCTGTATCATAAACACAGCCTTACTGCAACTTGCTGTAGTTGTCAGTTCATTCATCTGTATCACCTTTTAGTCTGTAAGAACTGAGTATAGGAACATTTGTTTGGCTTATAAAAATATCATGGCATCCCAGACAGGAGTCAACACAGAGTACTGGCTAAGTTACTGTTTATTTAATGAGAGAATCAATAAATGCCCTAATGTAATAGATACTTGCCCTTGTCAATGGATCACTGAATACATGTGTGAAGCATAGATGAGTGGGCACACCTCTGAGACTGGTTCTTGCAGGAAATCCTCATGGAGATTTCCAAGAGAAACCTGGGCACATGCAAGGGCTTTGGTAGCACTGGAGATAATTTGGGATGGATTACTCAAAAAAATCATGCACACATGAAACGGATTTCAACCAAAGGCAATATATTGTGAGCAACTCTGTATTTAATGGCTGCTATGTGTGCCCACAAAATTTGTGTTGCAAAGCTAATCCCTGGTGAAGCAAAATTAGGAGATGAGGCCTAATGAGAGCTGTTTAGGTCATGAGGGTTTCACCCTCATGAAAGGATTAACACAACTATAAAAGGAAATTGCAGGAGTGGTTCTTTCTTCTGCTTTTCTGCCATGTGAGGATATAATAATCCTCTCCTCTGTAGGGTGCAACATTTAATGGGGCACCTTGAAAGCAGAGAGACTAAGACCTGCTGGCACTTCGATCTTGACTTCCCAGCCTCCGGAACTGTCAGCAATAAATTTCTGTTCATTATAAATTACCCAGTCTCAGATATTCTGTTTTGGCTGCACAAATGAGACTGTGACAACTGTATAAAAGCCAAGTACTATAAAAGGAGATTCAGGAGAGGTGGACATAGACAGAGGAGGACTATATGGTTTGCTGAATAGAAATAAAAGAGGAGTGTTTCAGAAAAGAAATACAAGGACAGTTACATGGAAACTGCAGCGATTAGAAAGTATTTATTTTGTGGTATGAGGGCAGAACCATTTGACTGATGAGAAATCATAGTTGAATCATTCAAAGTAGTAATGTATTGGACTTTTAAAAACATTATATCTGAAATACTTTACATGGTTCTCAGAATTAGACATATTTATACATTACAATGTAGACTATGCACCACTGAGCATAGGTATATGTAATTCAAGTGGGGTATGCAAGTGGTGAGTTTCTGAGAGACTGTAACCTTATAATTTCCCCTTTATTAAATTAAATCAATCCTTTTTAGCTTTTGAACTAAGAAGGAGTGCGTGCTGGCTCCAAACACTCATTGCTATATTTTAACATTTTAAAGAGATACTGTGACAATCAAGAAATTAATTTTGATAAATTTAGCCACACTGAAATACAACTGTCTGAAGAATGAGTAAAATCTATATCCAGCGACTTATATGAATTCAAATTTCAGCTTAAATACATTTTCTGTTAGCCACTTAATATTTCCTTTTATACAGACACACTCCTCTCTCTTTCTCTCTCTCTCTCTTTCTAAATTGTAGTCACCTTAACCTCTGATAGCTTTGCTGATTATGAAAATCTTTTAATAGTGGAGATGAGTTGTAATTGAACGGCACACTCTTCCTGTTCACATTTCAAGTGATTTACGTAAAGTTTTTTGTGAAGTTAAGACAGATGTTCCAGAGTAGAGTAATTGGAATTAGCACTGGCCTGCTTAATTCAGTTCTGCAAAGTGCCTCACTGATTTCTAATTGGAAGCACATAGAAAATACTGATTTTATGAAAAGAAAGGAATTCCCCAAGTAGGAGAAACTTCCTTATTCCACACACAAATGTTTATTTTTACAGGTCTGAAATAAAATGGAATTACTTTTATTGTTAAAGATTTTCTTGTAGAAAACATTCACTTTTATGACTTAAATGCTTTCTGCAGTTGGAGTTGTAGAGAACAGTAGTTTTCGGGGATACTGCACGTGATTTTATTTGGAGTTCTATAAAGAACAAGTTAAATTTAGAAATGCAACATAATTATTAGACTCTGATACACTGACATTTTTGCAAAGATTTAAAACCCTTTGCATTATTGCTGTTCTTTCAAATTTGTGGAAAACAAAGTCAGTCTTAACTAATTTTTGACTTTTGTTTTCTTTTCTTTCTGAATTTTTCTTTCCCTTCTGTCTTAATTTTTCCTTACATTACTCTGTCTTCTGTTTTTTGTTCTTTCCTTTTATTTGTTCTTTCCTTCCTTCATTTCTGACATATGACATAAAAGGAAGAAAATGTCTCAAATCTTTAATATAAAGCAAAACCCATTCTTGCAACTATTTTAATGTCCTGGGAACCTACAACATATATGTTATCTTTCAAATTTAAAGATAGCCTCTCTTTCTTTAGCAAACTATATTTTTGGAAATCAAAATAACTTCTAAATATAAGCACCCTACTGTAACATGAATAAGTACTACTGAAATAATTTGTGTTCTGCAAAACCAAACAATAATTTTGAATGGGCTTGTAAGAAATCTAGCAATAGGGCATACCATTGAAAACCTAATTAATTTTATAGTGAGAACACTGGCAAGAGCCATAATTATTTGGAGAGATCTCTTAGAATGCTTGGGCAAAAAGCTCAGCATGAATGAAAAGTGCCACAGAAAGTGTTACAAATGCATCCAACCAAGCAAAGAAACAAATGAACCCACCTCAGACTGAAGAAACCTGTCATTCTAACAAGTAAAATAATGCAAGAAATGAGAATGAAAGGCAAGGTTAGGAAAGGAGAGAGGATAATAAAAATACTAAAGAATCTCCAAAAAACTTTTTAAAATTAGACGTGTGACAAAAAGAATTTATCAAGGTTTTTTTTTACAGTTGGGTTAGAATCATATATGTTTAACAAATGATGTGCAATATTTGTACACTTATCACTACAAAACATTGCAGGGATGGTTGAAGACCTATGTAAATAAAGAGGTAAGCCACACTCATTGATATGCAGTTGTCATTGAGACACTGAATTTTGTTAAGGTATCTGGGAAGGCAGAATAGTGGCCCCAAATGACATTCATGCGCTAATCCCCAGAACCTGTCAGTATGTTATGAGGCTAAATAAAGATCTTTGCACTGTGACTAACCTAAGGATCATAAGCTGGAAAGGCCTTCCGGTATTATCTAGATAGGCCCAGTATAATCACATGGGCCCTTAGAAGCAGAGACTTGTTCTTGGCTGAGAGCCAGACTGGCGTGTTACCATGGGAAAATGGCCAGAGACATGCAATGTTGCTGATTTGAAGATGGTGGAAGAGGAGGGACCATTAACCAAGGAATGTGGGTGCCCTCAAAACTGGAAAAGCCAGAAACAAATTCTCCTTTAGAACGAGAAGGGGACACAGAGCTACCAGAACCCTGGCGTCAGCCCAGTGATACCTGTGTCAGACTTCTGACCTATGGAATTGTAAGACATACATTTTTATTGTTAAAGCCATGAACCTTGTGGTGATTTGTTATGTCAGCCATGTAAAACTAATATAGTAGCTACCTATTTAAAGCAATCCCAATCTAAATCTTAGTGGTTTTTTCTTACAGCAATTTAAAAATTCATTCTAAAATTTATATGGAATGCAAAGTACAGGGGTAAGACACAGACTTTTTTTCAAGACACTATAAGTCTTTCACTTGCAAGATTTCAACACTTGCTGTAAATCTATACTCATAAAGTTGTTAGGTAATATAGTAAGGATAGACCAATATATCAATGAAACATAAAAATAGCATCTACAAATGAACATAATAAGCCAGTTGATTTCCTACAAAGATCTCAAGGCAATTCATAAGAAAACATGGTCTTCTCAACAAATGTTGCTGAAAAATAAATGGTGTTGGACCATACAGGCCTTTACACGGCATTCACAAAAACTCATTTGCAATGGACCATAAATATAAAAGTTAAAATTATAAAGCTTTCAGAATAAACTGTAGTATAATATTATCATGAACTTTGAGTCGATAAAAATAGGTAGAGATATTGTACTAAACAAAAGTAAAAGAAATAAAAATGTTTTTCTGCTCATCAAAAGGCATTTTTAAGAACTTGACTAGGCAAGGCATAACATGGGAGGAAGTATCTGTAATACATACACCTGAAAAATGCATCTAGATCACATAAAAATGCAGAGACAAATATTAGAAAGGTAAACAATCCAGTAATAAATAGACAAGAAATTCTTGAATAGCTGCTTCACCAAAGATGGTCATTAAGCACATGAGAGTGTTCAATATCACTGGTCATCAGGGAAATGTAAATTCACCTACGCTGAGATACTACTTCAGTGGCTAAAATTGTTTTACTGTGATACCAAGTGTTGGAGAGGATGTGACAAAATTGCCAGTGAGGATAAAAAATATTAAAACCACTTTGTAAACTTTTCTGGCAATTTCTTATAAAGTTAAATATACACTTACCGGATTACCCAGGATTCTACTTTAGAATGTTCAAAAGAGAAAAATGAAAAACCTACATTGACTAAAATGACATATGTCTATAGTACCTCATTCAAAGAGCAGGAAACAAAAGGCTCAACTCTCAATCAAGAAGAAAATGATGAACATGTTGTAGTGTAGTTACACATTGGATCACAACTCAACAGTGAAGAATGAAAGTGTCAATGCATGCACAAACATGGATGAATCTCAAGAACATTATGTTGGTCAAACATATATATTTCTGTCTTCTATTTATATTAAGTTTAAGAACAGACAAAACCAATCCAGGATGCTGTAAATCACACTGTAGTTTCCAGTATGGGATGAAGATTGACCACAGAGGGTCAGGGGTAAGTGCTGGTGATGAGAAATGTTCTATAGCTTATTTGTAGTGCTGATTACACAGGTACACACATTTGCCCAAATTGTTATAACTGTGCACTTATTGCTATCCATTTCATTGCCTTTAAATTACTTCATTGTTTAAAAAAAAAAGAGTATTTGTAGAAATACAGCTAAGATGGCTTCAGTTCCCAGTACAACACAGTTGAGGTCTTTTAATTTTATGATTTCACTTCCGTTGTTTTGGCTCCTCTTGCCTAGGAAAAAATGGTATCTACAAACATTTATCAACTGAGTATGAGCTACTTTGTATTACAGAAACACACTTTGTTTCAGAACTTACTGTTCTCTGTAAGTCAAAAAAGACATACAATGACCATTTAAAAATATTTGGAACAGAATCATAATAAAAAAATTACATTGTCTCTAACCCTATGTGAGCTGTAAAGAAAGTGGAGGTAATTTTCATTTGATGAAAATTTACAGCTTTAGAGGTTGCATAGCAACCTTAGATGTTTATATTGTAAAAGGCAAGTTTGAAAAATAATATTGTAACTTACAAAGTTTATAAGAGATTCATAAAATAGGCCAGGCTCTGGCTCATGCCTGTAATTTCACCACTTTGGGAGGCTGAGTCAGGTGGATGACTTGAGGTCAGGAGTTCATGACCCACCCGGTAAACATAGTGAAATCCTGTGTCTACTAAAAATATGAAAGTTATCTGTGTGTGGTAGTGCATGCTGGTAGTCCCAGCTACTCTGGAGGCTGAGGCACGAGAATTGCTTGAACATGGGAGAAGGAGGTTGCAGTTGCAGTAAGCAGAGATGGTGCTACTGCACTCTAACCTGTGTGACAGAGTGAGACTTCGTCTGAAAAAAAAAAAGAGAGAGAGAGAAGGACGAAGAGATTAATAAAAACAAACACAGAATGCATAAATGAGGTGATAAAGCAGATAGAGGCCAAAGTGATTGAACTGTTAAAAATACCATAGAAAGAATCAACAACACCTCAAATTGATTCTTGTAAAGATTAATGAGATGAACCAAGTTTTGGAAGTATTGATCAGAAAGATAGAGAGGACATGCACAAAATGACTGATACTGTGCATGCAAATGGAAACATAAGTGCACAAATAGCACAGCTATTAAAAAGACAATAAAAGAAAAAACACAACAAGAAGATATAACCAACAGTATCATGCCAGTGCATTTGAAAACTTAGGCAAAAATGGCAAATCCCTAGAAAGTAATAATTTTAAAAAGTATTATATAAAATCATACCAAAAAGAAATCAAGGAGAGTCCTGTAGCTACTATAGACCCTCGTTTTCAAAGCAATACACCATTAAACCACAATGATCTATTCTTTTACACCCAATAATTTAACAACAAGTAAATGCCTGGTAATAAAATTATTAAGTAGAACGTAGAG
Organism: Cheracebus regulus; assembly: GCA_963574635.1. Taxonomy (NCBI): domain Eukaryota; kingdom Metazoa; phylum Chordata; class Mammalia; order Primates; family Pitheciidae; genus Cheracebus; species Cheracebus regulus. The sequence continues at coordinate 113,562 of CAUYQU010050192.1, read as the reverse complement.
CAATAGAAATCCTTGTTAGAAGTAGAAGTGTAAATCTGAGCAATCTCTTGGAAAAAAATATATTGGCACTACCTAGTTACTTTGATGATATCCAAACTGATACCCCAGCAATGTCATTTTTAAGTACATATATCCTCAAGAAAGTCTTGTATGTATGCACCAAGAGATATAAATGAGAATACTTATGGTAACATTATTTGTAAAAGCAAATAAATGACTGCAAATGGCTTAAATATTCACTGTGAGAAAGGTGGATCAATTGCAATATATTTGTATGATACAATTCCATGCAGCCAAGAAAAAGAATGAAACTTGGTTAAACCCATCAACTCTGATGGCTCAAAAATGCAGTGGTAAGCCATGAAAACAGGACATGGAAGAATCCATACACTAAGATTTCATTTCTATAAATGTCACAAACAGATTAAGCAATATGTTGTTTAGGGATACTTCCATATATATGTGCTAAGCATATAGAGAAGATACTAATGGTTATCCTAAAAGTCATCATCTTAGCCAACTCTAGGACATAGAGGCATAGTTTGAGGGAGAAACACACAAAGATATCATTTTTTAAAAATGTTGAGTGCATATTTTTTAAATTTGGGTACACTGAAATTTATTTTATTATTGCTTTTTCAATAGCTTATGTATATTATATATACCACTTATATGTGTGATATAACATTTTTTTAAAAAATACATTAATTTCTGGAGTCACTTAAGTTTTATAGCTTGAGATAGCATTTTTCTAATGGTGCAATGTGACTTTAGGTTCATACTGCCCACATTTCTGTCAGAGAGGAACAATAGCAACAAGTTAGACTTCAATTAATTGTCCAAGTAGAACAGAACAAAACACACTATACCGTATAATTCCTCATATAAGGAATATAGATTATGGACTTTCAGGTTGTATTATGGCATAGAATCAATACTGTACTATGTACTTTGTTGTATTTTGCCTTTCATGTTTTAAACTTTCCGGGTAGTGATCCATTCAGTGTGACTTACTTCCATCATAAAGACACATGCACATGTATGTTTGTTGTGGCACTGTTTACAATAGCAAAGACCTGGAACCAACCCAAATGCCCATCAATGATAGACTGGACAAGGAAAATGTGGCACATGTACACCATGGAATACTATGCAGCCATAAAAAAATGATGAGTTCATGTCCTTTGTAGGGACTTGGATGAATCTGGAAACCACCATTCTCAGCAAACTGACCCAAGAACAGAAAGCCAAGTACCGTATGTTCTCACTCATAGATAGGTGTTGAACAACAAGAACACGTGGACTCAGGGAAAGGAGCATCATACACAGGGGACAGTTGGAGGGGGGTAGGGGAGAGACAACAGGGGGTGTGGAGGGAGGGGAGGGTGGAGAGGGATAACATGGGGAGAAATGCCAGATATAGTATGCACCTAAAATAAATTAATTAAAAAAAAATACATTAGAGGAGTAAGGTGACTATAGTTTTCAATAATCTGTTGTGATTTAAAAATAGGCAGAAGATAATAATTTGAATTTTTAGCAGAAAAAGGACAAATATTTAAGGTGATGAATATCTCAATTATACTGATTGGTCCTTCACAAATTATTTGAATGTATTAAAAAGGACAAACATTTAAGGTGATGAATATCTCAATTATACTGATTGGTCCTTCACAAATTATTTGAATGTATTAAATAATCACATGTACTCCCCCAAACTGATACTACGATGTATCAATTTAAAAAAAATACAAATGTAAATGAATAAATGAATGAATCATGCCTATGAATACAGATACAAAACTGCACACACACAAATACCAGCAAAATATATTTAATGGTATGTTAAGAGGACTATGTACCATGACCAAGTTACCAAGCGGGACTTATCCTGGAAATGCCTGTGTGATTCAACGTAAGAAAATCAATGTTTATAACAAAAAAGAAAATCAACGTAATATACTTCGTTAATAAAAAAGTGAAAAAAAGGACATGATCATCTCAGTTGATGCAGGAAAGGCAGCTGACAAAATCCAACTCCCTTTCAGGATAAGTACACTCAGAAAACACAAAACACTTCTACGAAATGATAAAGAGCATTTATGGAAAATTCACAGCTTTACATTACATTTATTGATGAAAGAAAGCTTTCATTCTAACATCAGGAAGAAGACAAACATACCCACTTTTCCAGTACTATTTCACACTCCAGCAGAAGTTCCAGCCAAACAAGAAAAAGAAAGACATCCATTACAAAGGAAGACATAAAACTATGTCTACTCACAGGTGACATAATCCTAAAGATAGATCATAAAGAATCTACAAGAAAGATACTATAGCTAATGAATGAATTCTGCAAAGTTGCAGGATACATCAACACACAAAAATCAGTTGTGTTACTACAAACCTGCAAAGAACAATCTGAATAGAAAATTAAGACAACAATTCTATCTATACCACCATCTATTAGAATAAAATACTACCTAAAAATAAAGTTAACCAAGAAGGTGCAAGACTTGTACACTGAAAACTGCAAACCACTGCTGCAAAATATTAAAGAAGGCATAAATAATTGAAATAGTATCTCACGTTCATAGTTTGAAAGATGTCATATTGTTAAGAGGACAATACCATCCAAAATGATCTACAGATTTAACACAATCCCTAACAAAATTCCATCAGCATTTTTGCGGAATAAAAAGCTGATCCTTAAAAATCACATGGAATTAATTATAAGGGCCCTAAATAGCCAATACAATTTTTAAAAAGAACAAATTCAGAGGACTCACAATGTCCAATTTCACAACTTACTAGAAAGCTAGAGCACTCAAAGCAGTGTGATCATGGCATAGGCACAGGCATACAGACAAAAAGAATACATATGGGAGCCCAAAAATATACTATCTATGGCCAATTGATTTTTGACAAGGGAGCCGATTCTATCCACTAGGAGAAAGAAGTCTTCTTTCAGCTGATGCAGGCCAAATATTGTCACTCTACTGACATAAAATACGACACTCAACTCACAGAGACAAAATAGATTAGAGGTTACCACAGGCTGGTGGGAGGGGGGAATGAGTAGTTACTGCTTAATGGCAATAGAATTTCTGTTTGGAATGATGACAAATGTCTAAAAAATATGCTGGTGTATTTTTATTAGAGATGGAGTTTCACCATGTTGGCAAGGCTGGTCTCGAACTCCCGACCTCATGATCCACCCACCTCAGCCTCCCAAAGTGCTGGGATAACAGGCTTGAGCTACCACATCCAGCCTATGTTGTCATATATATGAGCATAAAGTTGTTGACAAGATTCCCTTATTTTCCTATTAAATGGGATGGCGGAGTGATATTCCCTGTTTCATTCCAGATATTGATATTGTCATCTCATTTTATACTTTTAATCAATATTGCTAGAATTGTATCAATTTTATTGATTTTTTCCAACGACTCTATGTTTCATTCCTTTTCTCTACTTTTTCTTATTTTCAATTTTACTGATTTCTGCTTCTAGTGTTACTTTCTTCCTTATACTTAACAGAGGTTTTATTTTTCTCTTTGCTAGTTTCTTTCCTTTTTGTTTCTTTTTGAGACAGAGTTTCAATCTTGTTGCCTAGGCTGGAGTGCAATGATGCAATCTCCACCTCCTGGGTCCAAGGAATTCTCCTGCCTCAGCCTCCCAAGTAACTGGAATTACAGGCATGTGCCACCACGCCTGGCTAATTTCCTATTTTTAGCAGAGACAGAGTTTCTCCATGTTGGTCAGGCTGGTCTTGAATTCACGACCTCTGATGCTCTGCCAACCTTGGACTCCCAAAGTGCTGGGACTACAGGCATGAGCCACCGCACCCGGCCCTCTTTGCTAGTTTCTTAAGGTAGAAAGTCAATTATGGGTTTGCGACCTTTCGTCTTCTCTGATGTTAGCATTTGGTGCTATAAATTTCTCACTGCTTTAGCTACCTCCCACATATATTGGTATAGTATGGTCTCATTTTCATTCCGACTATGCATTTCTACAATTTAATTTGAGGACTCTTCTTCACTCCAGACCTTATATAGAAGTCTGATGTTTAATTTCTAAATGATTAGGTATTTTGCTATTGTCATTCTATTATTGATTTGTAGTTTGGTTTCATTATGGCCAGAAAACATACATACTCAGAATGATTTCAATTCTTTTAAATCTGCTGAGGCTTATTTATGGCACAGGATATAGTCTATCTTTCTGAATATTTCATGGGCACTTGAGAAAAAATTGTATTTTGCTGTTGTTGGGAACTATTCTTTTTTGTGAGACAGTCTCCTCTTAACCCAAGCTAAAGGGTAGTAGCGCCATCTTGGCTTGCAGCAACCTTCGCCTCTCAGGTTCAAGTGATTCTCTTGCCGTAGCTCCCAAGTAGCTGGGACTACAGCATGCACCACCATGCCTGGCTAATTTTTGTATTTTTAGTAGAGACAGAGTTTCACCATGTTATCCAGGCTACTCTCAATCATCTGACCTTAAGCGATCTGCCCACCTCAGCCTCCCAAAGTGCTGAGATTACAGGCGTGAGCCACCTTGGCTGGCCTTCTTGAGCACTATTCTACAATGTTGCTTCAGTCCTGTTGGCTGATGTTGCTGTCCTGCTCTTCTATATCTGCTAGTAATCATATAACTACTAATTCTACCAGTTGCTAAGAGTGAAGTGGTGAACTTTCCAACTACAATTAAAAATGTGCTTTTCTCTTTTTAGCTCAATCAGTTTTGTTTCATGTACTTTGAGGTTTGCTAGAGACACATTTAGGATCATTGCATTTTTGTTGGATTGATCCTTTTATCATTATATAATGTTCTTTTTGTGTAATAATTTTCTTTGCTCTGAGTCTGCTATATTTGATATTAATAGTGCCACTCTTTAATTAATGTTTGTACGGTTCATCTTTTTCTATTCTTTATCAACCTATGTTGTTTGTTAACTATGTTATGAGTTTCCTACAGAAAACATTTTTTAGGATGGGTGGAGCAAGATGGCAGAGAGAACTCTACCAGTCATACCTACTCCCCTGCAGGAAGACCAAGTTTGTCAACTATCTACACAAAAGAATCAGCTTCACAGGAACTAAAAGTCAGGTGAGCACTCACAGAGCATGGTTTTTGACTTCATATGGCTGAAAGAGAACAGTTTGGAAGTTTCTGAAAAAAGTAAAAATAAGGCTATCATAAGATCCAGTAATCCCACTCCTAGGTATACACCCAGAAGAAACCAGTACATCAACGAGGTGTCTGCATTCCCACGTTTACTGCAGCAGTGTTCACAACAGCTAAGATTGGAATCAACCCAAGTGTCCAATCACAGATAAATCCATAAGGACCAATACACAACAGAACTATTCAGCGTTATAAAAGAATGAGATCCTGTCATCTGCAACAACATAGATGGAACTGGAGGCACAGAAAGATAAATTTTGTATGTTCTCACTTATTTGTGTAAGCTAAAAATTAAAACAACTGAACTCATGGAGGTGAGGTAGACAGTAAAAGGACAGTTACCAGAGGCTGGGAAGGGTAGTGCGTGCGGTGGGGGAAGGTGAGGATGGTTAATGGGCACAAAAAAATAGAAACATTGAATAAGACCTAATATCTGCTAGCGCAACAAGGTAACTATAGTCAAAAATCATTTAATTGTACATTTTAAAGTGACTAAAAGAGTATAACTGGATTGTTTATAACACAAAAGATAAATGCTTATGGGAATAGATACCCAATTTGCCCTAATGTTATTATTACATATTGCATGCCTGTATCAAAACATTTCCTATACTCCAAAAATATGTATACCTACTATGTACTCACAAAAATTAAACATTTTAAATCATGTTTTACATTTTTTCCACTCTGCCAATTTACATTTTAATACTATTTTGATCATTTACATTTAAGGTAAATATTACTCTGTTAGGCTGCTATCTGTTTTGTTTGTTTTCTGTTTTCCATTCATCTGTTCCTTTTATCTTATTTTCCTATTAGTTAACTAAATTTTTTTTTAGATTTCACCCTGGTTTATTTATAGTGTTTTCTTTTTTTTTTTTTTTGGAGACAGAGTCTTGCTCTTGTTGCCCAGGCTAGAGTACAATGGCACAATCTTGGCTCACTGCAATCTCCGCCTCCTGGGTTCAAGCGATTCTCCTGCCTCAGCCTCCCTAGTAGCTGGGATTACAGGCACCTGCCACCATGACGGCTAATTTTGGTAATTTTAGTAGAGACAGGGTTTCACCATGTTGGCCAGGCTGGTCTCAAATTCCTGACCTCGTGATCCACCTGCCTTGGCCTCCCAAAGTGCTGAGACTACAGGTGTGAGCCACCATGCCTGGCCTATTTATAATGTTTTTAAGTGTATCACATTTTATAGTTTTCTCAGTAGTTATTCTAGGTATTAAAATGTACATATGCAACTTACCACAGTTTGTCAGTCATTTTACCACTTCAAGTGAAATGTACGAAGTTTCATTCCACTTAGGCCCCTCTACCCTCCCCACTTTTTAAATATAATTGTTTTTCCTACATAAAGAACATTTTGCTCCAACCATCAAATATGATTCTAGAAACTCATAAGAAAAATATATTTATCCCTATTTTTGCCAGCCTCCAATATTCTTTCTTTCCTGCATTCCAAGCCTTCTTGTGTTATTTCCTTTCTACTTAGAGAACTTCTAGCCAAATTTTAAAGTCTGCTAGCAACATTTTCTCTTAGCTTTCCTGTCTAATAATGGCTTTCGTTATCCTTCATTCATGAATATAATTTCAAAAGATACAGAATTTTTATATGATAGTTCTTTTCTTTTAGTACTTAAGAAAATATACTACTTCCTTCCAGCCACCACGGTTTCAGAAGAGAAACCCACAGTCACTCCCTGCAGGGAACATGTTTTCTCTCTGGCTACTTTTAAAATTTTTTTTGTCTTTAGTTTTCAAAAATTTAATTACAACATGAGTTTGCCATGGACTTAACTTAATTGATGTTACTTCAGACTGGGGAATGCATAGTTTATATCTTTTGCTAAATTTGAGAAGGTTCAGCTATTCCATCTTCAGATACTTCAAAAACCTCTTTCCCCTCCTTCCGATGTTACAAATGTTTGTTCTTTTGTTATTGCCTCACTTTCTAAACATTGAGAGAATCAAACCTCATCCCATTCCCTCCATGCCTTCCAGCTTTGTCTAAGCTACCACTATCACTCATAAGGAAAACTGCTATAGCCCTTTAATGAGCTCTCTATGCCCTATGCCCTGCCCAATATTTTCTCTACAGAGGTGAGAAAGATCTTATACAAACAGAAATCAGATGTTACTCATCTGCTGAAAATCTATCACTAAATTAAAAATAAAATTAACCAAATGAGGCTTATGATATGCTCACCTTTGGGCTCTACCTGCCTCCCTCACCTCACCTCCTGCCCCTCCTCCAGTGAACCCCTCCCTTCAGCCACTGTGACATTTTGGTTATTCCTGAAAACCACCAAGCACATTCCTGTCCAAGCCTAGCAGCTGCTATTACCCCTGCTGAAAAGAGGCAGAATCCTCATGGCTCACCCACTGAATTTTATTCAAATCTCTGCTTTAATGTTGATCTCATTAAGGTTTCCCCTACCTATTCCTTAAAGTACCACATTCGGCCAATCTAACTTGCTTTAATTTGATAGTCTTTAAAACCACAGAACATTTAATATACATAAAGTTATAAGTATACATAATATACTTAGAGACATAATTTATTATTTTAAAAATATATTTATTTACTTATTTTTGAGACATAGTCTCTCTCTGTCGCCCAGGCTGGAGTGCAGTGGCAGGATCTCAGCTCACTGCAACCTCTGCCTCCAGGGTTCAAATTATTCTCCTGCCTTAGCCTCTCAAGTAGCTGGGATTACAGGCACCCACCACCACACCCAGATAATTTTGTATTTCAACTATAGATGGGGTTTCACCATGTTGGCCAGGCTATCCTCGAACTCCTGACCTCAAGTGATCTGCCTGCCTCGACCTCCCAATGTGCTGGGATTACAGGTGTGAGCTACTGCACTTGGCCTAATTTTTTTCATTATTATATCCTTAGCACACAGCAAGTACTCAAAAATTATTTGCTAAGTTTAAAAATGAGTATATAAAAAAGTCTGACAACAGAATAAACACAAAACAATGCAGGTAAGGTGGGACATTCAAAGTGCTTTGAGAAAAATGTTAACCAAGAAAAACAATAGTAAAGATGAGGGGGCAAAGACTGAACTACTGGCAGGTGTAAGAATGGTAAACATTCAAAACATGATTCAAAGAGGAGAATATTTTTGTGAGTAGTATCTCAAGGTCTGATTTAGGAATCAGTATTCTTCATCACTTCCAGAGGTTAGGACCCCTATGGAGATGTTCTTGAAAAATGTTCCAAAGTTGCCAAACTCTGAATTAACTACAGGAAATAACAAATCCCCTGATGTAATCTGTGCAGTACACAGTAACTCACCTGGGAAGCTCTGTCTTGGGAATTCTTCCGCCAGTCTCCATGGCTCTTCTCCTTGCTCCAGCCTTAAGATCACCTCTGGTTTGTGAACACAATAACCTGTTAACAGGAAATAATTTATGATTTGGACCAAGCAGTCTAGACTTCAGGGCTTTGAAGCAGGAAGAAGCTTCTGGGGCTGCTTGAAGTTGCCACTGAACATTTTCACCAGCGAGGTGAACACAAGTATCTTCTAGTGCTCAAAGGTAATCAATCAACACTGACTCCTGAAGCTTAACCTTAAATATTATTAAACTATACAGACTGTCCAAATGTTTCGTAATCAAAAGAATAAACAAATGCTATTTAGAATGATACAGTGAACAGACCTTACCCACTGAGACAAGGTTGCTGTAGTTCTCCAGCATCACGTCTCTATACAGAGCTCTCTGACTAGGGTCCAGGTGCTGCCACTCCTCTTGGGTGAAGCCCACAGTCACATCTTTAAATGATACTGACCCCTGGAACTTCTGTTCCATCTGAAATGTTCAGAATTAGGTGGCATGAAAAAAGAATTATGGGCTAATCCTTACCATAATTATTATTTACAGAATATTTGTTTTGCTTTATACTTTTAGGGAAAAAAGAAATCATAACAGAAATATTTTGCCATAATGTATTACGATATTAATTCATGCAAAAGAAAATTATCACGTCCCTACAATATACTTGGAACTATCATCCCTGCTGGAAATATTAAGAATAATAAAAATCTTCTTCTGTTCAAAGAACATACAGAGTGGTAGGAAAATGTATGTGGTAATATGTAACAAGCACTAAGGTGAAAGTACAAACACAACAGACTGATGTTAGGAGCAAAGTTAGTTCTGTCTTGAGCTTCCTGAGAACTACAGCTGTTGGCTGAATTATGAAGAACACTCTATTATTTTCTTTGTAAGCATGGGGCCATGATACAAGCAAAGGTGAGGACTTCCAACACACTGCAGACATCAACAAAAGGGCAGACAACACAGGAGATGGCTTAGTGCTGTCGAGATAAAAGGCCAGAGAAGTAGTCAGGAAATGGGTTATAGAGTAATTTTAGACCAATAGTCTCCAAAGTGATCATTTATCACTTTCAAGAATATTACTGAGAACTACAGATTCATATTCACAAATTACAGAAATAAATTGTCAGTACATTTATTATGAATTCTAATTTGTCATTTGGATTTTAAAATGCAGAAAAAGAGCTTCATATTTTATTTTACTGCAATACGTATTCTGGGTTCTAATCCTTTAATTTAGAGACAATAATAAGGATGTGTAGAAAATGGAAAGATTTTGGAACTATTACACTTGAAATATCTGTGGAGCACATAGGAGAAAATATCCAATTGGATTGTTCTGGATATCCTCTAGGGCACATCTTTTAGGGATCACTGCTGTGGAAAAGGGAGGGCCAAAGATGAGATGTGAGTATACACTGAAATTACGTGACCAGGCTTTGTTTACAAAACCAGTTCTATTGAGAAAGGCAAAGGACAAAAAAACATTTACATAAACTACTGTAGAAGAAACCAGGAGGACATGGATAATAGGAGACTAAGGGCAACAAAATGCGGTTACCAATACTTTAGGAAAAAAATGTTTCCTCAGTTTATACCCATGAACAGCTGCCCAGATACCAGAGCCACAGTGTAAGCCAGGAAAGTAAGGGCAAAATAGGTTAGACACAGTATTCTAGCAATAAAGGTCCTAAATATAATAAATTTGAAGCACAGGCCAGGCACGGTAGCTCACGCCTGTAATCTCAGCACTTTAGGAGGCTGAGCCACTGGATCACCTCAAGTCAGGAGTTGAAGAACAGCCTGATCAAAATGGTGAAACCCCGTCTCTACTAAAAACACAAAAAATTAGCCAGGCCTGGTGGCAGGCACCTGTAATCCCAGCTACTCAAGAGGCTGAAGCAGAAGAATCACTTGAACCCAGGAGGTGGAGGCTGCAGTGAGCTGAGATCACACCAGTGCACTCCAGCCTGGGCAACAGAGCAAGACTCCGTCTCGAAAAAAAAAAAAATTTTTTTTGAAGCATAATATGGAGATCAAGAATGAAATAAGGACTACGGAGACATTTATAATTTAGTGGTATTCAAAGACATCAAGAGGGAATCAGAAGGTTGTCAGAGAAATGGGGAAACAAAATAATGTAGTCCTCACACCTGTAGTCCTAGCCCTTTGGGAGGTCAAATCACGCATATCACTTGAAGTCAGGAGTTCAAGACCAGCCTGGCCAACATGGCGAAACCTCGTCTCTACTAAAAATACAAAATAATTAGCCGGGCACGGTGACAGGCGCTCCCAGTTCCTCAGGAGGCTGAGGCAAGATAATCACTTGAACCTGGGAAGTGGAGGTTGCAGTGAGCTAAGATCACACCATCCTGGGTGACAGAGGAAGACTCTGTCTCAAAAAAAAAAAAAAGGTAAGTAATTCTTCCAAAATTTATGTATAGGTTCAATACAGCCCCAAAGAAAGTTTCAGCATGTTATTTATGAATACTAACAATGTTTGTATGGAAATGCAAGGAGCTAGGAAGAGCCAGGATCTTGCTGAAGGAAAAATGTGTTAAACCCACTACTAGACACCGAGATGCTTCACCAAATGTGGTACTGGCACAACCAACAGAATACAGTCCAAAAAACACCCAGACATATATGTATACATAATTGAGGACAAATATCACAATGTAAACCAGTGGGGATAGAATGGTGTTTTCAAAAATAATTCTACATTAACGCTATGCAAAAAAGGAAGCTGACATCCACCTCATACAAAAGTAGACATCCATTCCAATGAAAGAGACATAAATTTGAATGCCAAACAATATTTTTTTGCCCTGAAATGGAGTTTCACTCTTGTTGCCCAGGCTGGAGTGCAATGGCACAATCTTGGCTCACCACAAACTCCACCTCCTGGGTTCAAATGATTCTCCTGCCTCAGCCTCCTAAGTAGCTGGGATTATAAGCACGTGCCACCACGCCTAGCTAAATTTTGTATTTTTAATAGAGCCTGGGTTTCTCCATGCTGGTCAGGCTGGCTTCAAACTCCCAACCTCATGTGATCCACCTACCTCAGCCTCCCAAAGTGTTGGGATTACAGGCATGAGCCACTGTGCACAGCCAACAATAAATAATTTAAAAGATAACAAAAGAGATTATCTTCATGGCCTTGAAGTAGGAAAAGTCATCTAAAATAGGACAAACACCAACAAATAAACTTAATAAACTAATCTAGGGATTGATAAACTACTTCTGTAAAGAATCAAACAAATATTTGCACGGGCACAGTAGCTCATACCTGTAATCCTAGCATTCTGGGAGGCCAAGGCAGGTGGATCACTTGAGGCCAGGAGTTAAGAGACCAGCCTGGCCAAGATGGTGAAACCCCACCTCTATTAAAACAGAAAATTAGCCAGGTGTGGTGGCACGCGCTTATAATCACAGCTACTTGGAAGGCTGAGGCAGGAGAATCCCTTGAGCCCTGGAGGCGGAGGCTGCAGTGAACCAAGATCGCACCACTGCATTCCAGCCTGGGTGAGAGAGTATGACTCTGTCTCCAAAATAAATAAATAAATAAATAAATAAATAAAAAAGAATCAGACATTAAATATTTGGAGCTTTGCAGGCCAAAAGGTGCCTGTCACAACTACTCAACTCTGCCACTGAAGCCACAGACTAAATGTAAATGAGTGAATGAGCAAGGAGACGTTGAGATTGTGAAAGGGACAAGACAAGAGCTTTGGGAGTACTGGCAATGTTTTGACCTACGTATTCATTATTTGCACCATGGAGTTGTAATAATTCATTGAGTTCTATATTTAAGATGTAGGGGTTTTTCTTAAAATGTAGGGGTTTTCATATCTATCTGCCACACATGTAGAAATAAGTTTCATTAAAAATTAAAATACAGCTGGGTGCAATGGCTCATGCCTGTAATACCAGCAGTTTGGGAGGCTGAGGCAGGTGGATCACCTGAGGTCAGGAGTTCAAGACCAGCCTGACCAACATGGAGAAACACCGTCTCTACCAAAAACAGAAAATTAGCTGGGTGTGATGACGCATGCCTGTAATCCCAGCTACTCAGAAGGCTGAGGCAGGAGAACTGCTTGAACCCGAAGGTGGAGGGTGCAGTGAGCCGAGATCACGCCATTGCACTCCAGCCTGGGCAACAAGAGCGAAACTCTGTCTCAAAAAAAAAAGAAATTAAAATACATTTTAATTTATTGATCTAACACTATGTCCAAAAGAAAATTGGAATCTGAGTAACATAAAAATTTAAAAAGCAGTTTAACTCAATAGGCTGCATTCATTTCAGGGCTATCACTAGAAGGTTATTCACTATGTGTCCTCATGTTATGACCAAAAAAGGTATCTTCCAGGAAGTCTGTGTGTCTTCAGAGGATTTGGTCTGTCTGTATCCAGTGACTTCCTCTCTGCCATGGTTGTCGGAAACATAAGAAACATATGAAGCTCAACTTACTGACTCTAACTTTGCCCTACTATTGATCTGTTACTTTACATTTTCTGGCAAGTTCAATTTTCATCTCTTACTAATCTCTCATCCTAACATATTGACTCACAAATCTCACAAAGTCCCCTATAAAATAAAGTAGGGAATTAATAAACAATTTACCTTGTTCATTTTGTTCTGTTCTTCAAAGACGGAGACAACTCTGAAGATACAGCTGAGTTAGAAAAAGAGGAATGGGGTCATGAAAGATTTGGCCTGGTTGGCAACTCCCAGATTCTTCTGCCGTAAGAAGCCATAAACACCCAATAGGTAAAATTCTCCCTCTGGGAGAGTATCAATGTCCTCTGACACTTCAGAACAGGTAGTAGAAATGGTGAAACACCACCCTAATATAACTCCAACATGATCACGTAACTCTTGGGCACAAGATTTTTCACCGTGTAAATGTAAATATTTGCTTCCTAAGGATTTTAATCTCCCTTGGTGTTCACCAAAAATTTATAATGACAGTATTGGCCATACAAGTTAGCAATACATTTAATAGAGGAACATTAACACTTCACTAAAACTATTGTAAAAAATAGGACTAAGCTATCTATTTTCCCAGTAATGTTACTTAACCTCTGGTGAGTGACTCGACAGAAAGCCATAAGCAGCAGTGCCTCAGAGAAAAAATCTGTTTTAATTTTTTCAACTTTGTTGCTATTTCTCGAAAGGATATTTTAAACTTGCTTTGATGTGTGTGGAAAAGTAGATAGTAATGGCTTGGGGGTCAGGAGATATGTCTTAAGTCTTCCCTACTAACCAACTGTGATCCTGAACAAGTCAGTAACCTTCACAAACAAAAAAATTTTTTTTTAAATTGTTTTCTTCTAACAAAGGAGTCAAAATTAGGTAATTATTATTATTATTATTTATTATTATTTTTTTTTTGAGACAGCGTTTTGCTCTTGTTGCCCAGTCTGGAGTGCAATAGTGCGATCTTGGCTCCCTTCACCTACCAAGTTCAAGCAATTCTCCTGCCTCAGTAGCTGGGATTACAGGCTTGTGCCACCATGCACGGCTAGTTTTTGTATTTTCAGTAGAGACGGGGTTTCTCCATGTTGGTCAGGTTGGTCTCGAACTACTGGTCTCAGGTGATTCACCCGCCTCGGCCTCCCAAAATGCTGGGATTACAAGCGTGAGCCACCGCGCCCGGCCAAAATTAGGTAATTCTAGAAGATCCTTCCTGAGTGGAACGTCAAGTCAGGGCAGAGGAACAGCAAATATCAAGATAAAACGATGGACACGACTAGAGGGCAGTTCGGAACCTAGGATGAACGCAGAAGGGCAAACAGTCTGTCTGCGCTGGCCTGGCAACTACACCCGCCCTTCGCAGCCCACCTCCGGCGGCGTCCTCGCACACGCGCACAAGCTCGCCCTGAGCACTGCCCCTCCCGCAAAGCTCGGCGCGCACCGCGCAAGCGCACATGCCCTCTTCCGCGGCCTTCCCTACAAATAGGGCGGCACGCACTGCGTAGGCCGATCCGTACAGAAGCTGTCCCTCTGAAAAACCGGCCTAGCGTCCTGGCAGAGATGTTGCAGCCCCGCAGTCCCGGGATACCCGAGTAAGGTCCCCGGGGCTCCTCCCCACCACCCGACACCTGCCGCCTGTCCCGGGAGTCACGTGGGGCCTCCCTCTGTCCCTGCCCAACCCGCCGGGGCTTACCGCGCTCCCTCATCGGGTTGCATCCGCCCTAGAAGAGCGAGCAGACCCTTGCAATCCCGGGACTGCCTCCCACGTAAGACCTGAGAAAAACAAGGAAAGGCGGAAACGCAGAGGTAGCCGGCAGACAAAGCATGCGCAGAGCCCGCGCACAAGGCCTGACGCCGTCGGCACCCACCCTGGAAACTACCTTTCCCATGAGGCCGCGCGAGCAGCCTTTTGGGATTGGGCGAGAAGCGCCCGGCTAGGCAGTGGGCAAATGCGGTCTAAGTTCGTGCGGGAGCTGCCCGCAGCCCTGGCTCTCCCGGGGCACCCCAACACGATGCACTGCAGGGGAGTTCTGTGTACAGCCAGTGTGCAGTTTAGACACAGTCGCGTCAAGGAAAGGATAGCTGCGCGTCAGTGTCACTTGAAATGTTAGGAAGTAGATCTCATTGTTACGATAAAAGACTATTTGACCCTATCAGCGATTGTTTGGGGGCGGAGAAAAGGGGGAAGTGTGACCGGAAAGCTATTTCATCAAATCAGTAAAGCAATAAACGGAAACCGAAGGTCAGAAAATATAATCTGAAGAAAATGTCACGTTATTTCCTCTGTGACATTAAAATTCTTGACTAAATGGAGATACACGTATAGTCTATACCTTTCTTAACTAGGAAGACAAAATTACTAAAAGAATATCAACAAATTTTTGTATGTATTTTTTCTCTTTGATCTTTCGTGTATTGTGTACTTTACAAAAGCATTCTCAACTTTATCCAGAATAAGTAAAAACCTAAATGAACAGTGAGTATACGTTTTTATAAGCAGGGAAAAAAAATGCCTAAGAAATATCTCTATCTGTATCTATATAGATATAGATATAAAATACTGCTGTATTCAAAGTAGTTTGGCACCTGCTACATGGAAGTAAGACACTATGATGAAGAGTATTCCTTTAGGGCCAGGCGTGGTGGATCACGCCTGTAATCCCAACACTTGGGAGGCCGAGGTGGGTGGATCACAAAGTCAGGAGTTCAAGACCAACCTGACCAACATGGTGAAACCCCGTCTGTACTAAAAATACAAAAATTAGCCGGGCGTGGTGGCATACACCTGTAGTCCCAGCTACTCAGGAGGCTGAGGCAGGAGAACTGCTTGAACCTGGTAGGCGGAGGTTGCAGTGAGCCAAGATTGTGCCACAGCACTCCAGCCTGGGTGACAGAGTGAGACTCCATCTCCAAAAAAAAAGAAAAAAAAAAACCCAGAACTTTGTTCCCACCATTCTGGAGGCTGGGAAGTCCAAGGTCAAGGTGCCAGCAGGCTCGGGGTCTGGCGAGGGCTGCTCTGCTGCCAGGACTGGGCCTTGTTGCTATGTCCTTGTGTGTGGACAGCCCGTGCCCCTCCCTCCAGCCCTGTCATCAGGCACGGAGAAGGGGTGCCCTCGTGACTTGAGCCACTGAGGAGCCCCTCAGAATACTGCCATGTGGGTGTGATGTTTCCACATGTATTGTAGGGCGGACACCGGCAGACTGCGGTGGGGGTCCACGTGCTTTGGGCTGTGTTCCCAAGCAGCCCGGCCCTGCCCTGAGTTTTCACAGCCCAGGAGCCTGGTCCTGGGAATGGGCCACTCCTCCCACTTTGCGGCCTTTCACTGAGCTGGCACCGGGCCCTGGGGCAGCAGAGTCAGCGGGCCATGGGGCAGGGTCCAGGTTCTGCTATGGATACGTGCTGTGTGGCGATGCTGCGTGTGTGTGTGTGCATGTGTGTGTGCGTGCGTGCGTGTGTGTGTGTGCGCGTGTGCACATTCATGCTGCCTGCTCTGAGGCAGCTGTGCAGTGGAGACAGGAGTTTCTACGAGAGTTACAGAAAAGCCGAGGTATAGAGAGGCCAGGTCCTCCCTGCTGCAGGACAGGGACGCATCTGTTCACTTACCTGCCCAGACCCCAGGGGGAGGCCCTCTCAGGTCACCTGGGGGAGCCACACTGTTTGGGCTGGCAGTTTGGGGAGGATGGTGGCTGACCAGGTGGCTCTCTCCCCTCCCGGGAGTGCCACCACTGGGAACAGGCTGCGGGGAGTGGGGTGTGGCAGCCGTGGCTGACGCTCCCCGTGCTGCTGGCAGGTGATGGACATGCTGCACTCCATGGGCCCTGACACGGTGGTCATCACCAGCTCCAACCTGCCCTCCCCTCGGGGCAGCGACTACCTGATCGTGCTGGGGAGCCAGAGGAGGAGTAAGTGCCCCAGTCACGCGCTGCAGGATCCTCAGGTTCTCCTAGAGGAAGATGTCCTTTGGGGCTGCAAGAATGTTTTAGGTTCAATAGCATGAAAATTATGCTTTATCCAACACCGGGATGATGCCCCCATTTTATAGGCTCTCAGGGGTTGGGTGGCATTCCCAAGACCGCATAGGTCATGGTGAATGGCCCGGCTGGAACTGGCTTCCACGGACCCAGCATCACAGGCCTCCCTCGGAGCCGGGCCGCATCCCTGAGCTCAATGGGAGGACGCCTCTGCCTGGCTGTGCTGAGTGTTTTAAGTACAGAGACACCAACTGGTTGATTTTCTCTGAATCGTGTGAAAATGGCGCAGAAGGCTGGAGCCATGCACTAAGCTAGTGGCCCCAAGTTCACACCTATGGCCCCGAGAGAACAGTCCTGTGTATAGCCTCCACACCACTGTGTCTGCGTATGGACATGGGAGCCCTGTGGGCACACACATGGGCACAAATGCACATACACGGGGGCACACATGCACACATACATGTGACAGACATGCAGATGCACACAGATACGGAACAAATGCGCATACATGTGGGCACAAATGCACATACGGGCACATGCACACAGACAGGCACATGCACACGGATGGGCACACAGGTACACAAGCACACGGGCACACAAGCATATACATGTGAACACAGGCATACATGCACACAGACACACACACATATGCGGATGGGCACATGGGCACCCAAGCACACGTGAACACAGACACATACAGAGGCATACACATGGGCACACAAGCACATACATGTGAATACATGGGCACATACACAGGCATACATGCCCATGGGCACACATGCATGCAGACAGGCATACATGCACACATAGGAATACACATGCATACATACACATGTGCAGACACACACATGTACATACGGACATGTGCATGGGCACATACAGTCATGCTTGCACACATGCATACACGTGGGCACACGTGGATAGGCATACATACACATGGACTCACGCATGCACAGACAGCACACATGCACATATGCAGACACATGGACATGCACAGACGCACACATGCAGGTGCACACATGCATACTCATGCATACACGTGGGTGCACACACATGCATACATGGACACACACACGTGGACACACACACTTGGATGCGTCCAGACATCTCCTACTTCTTCACTCTGTTGTTACTCTTGGGAGCTGCACAGTGACCTCCGAGACTGGCCAGCCTGTGTGTGTGGCCCTCTGAGGTGCAGTCTCACTTTCCCTTGCAGCGGTGATGGGGCCCCCATGCATACCCCTGTGTCCTGAGTGAGGCCACCATGTGCTCTGCCCCTGTGACCCTGCTGCCGCTGTGCCTGGGAGGACCAGGGACGGGGAGGCTGGCCATGGCAGAGGAGCCACAGGCCTCAGTGGCCCTGCCCGTCTTCTCCCCCAGGGAGTCCCGATGGCTGCACAGTGATGGAACGCATCCGGATGGACATTCGCAAGGTGGACGCCGTCTTTGTGGGCACTGGGGACCTGTTTGCTGCCATGCTCCTGGCATGGACACACAAGCATCCCAGCAACCTCAAGGTCAGCCACACTCCTTGCCCCCCTCTTAGGCCACTCCCATGGCACCTCACGGGGAGCAGGGTACAAGAGTTCTGGTGGGGGGAACCTGCTGAGCTGACAGGGCCTGGCCCTGCATGCTGGCCCCAGTCGTGGGGGAGGGCAGTGGCCAGGCTGTGGGCTCTGGAGTTTCACCTGTCACCCTCACATCACTTCCCCATCCCTTATTTGGGACCTAGGGATGCTCAGTCTTGGGGAGTTTGGGTGAGAGATGCTTCAGAACAGACCCGTGGGGCCCCACCTGGATTCAGATGCCACCCATCTGGCGTTGGTGCAGGGCTGTGGGGTGCGTGGGACTTCGTGTCCTTGGTGACCTGGGAGCTGCTGTGGAAGTGTGGCCCCCTGCAGCGTGTTTCCCACACGCGACCACGGCAGCAACCTGGGGGACTGAAAGGCCGGAGCTGCCCTTCAGGGACAGTAGGCAGGGGCTGAGGACAGGGTCCATCGAGGCAGGGGCGGAGAGCCATCTTTCTGGGTGTCGTCTGGATGTCTGTCTGCATTTTAGATTTGGCTTTGCTCAGACGCTGCTGGGCAGGGTGGGTCTGTTGGTAGACCGACATGGCAGGTTGGGATGTGGGGTCTTGGGAGCCTTTCTTGTGTGTCCCATGGTTAAGTGCACAGCTCAGCAGGGACAGAGGAGTTTTGTTACAACTGTGTCACTTAGATCCGTGACCTCCTGTGCTACGTACAGCAAAGTTGCACTGTGGCCTTGCCAGGTGGTTTTGTCATATGAGTCCAAGGACCCCCGGAGGGTGTCTTCTTACAACACTGTTCAGAGCCCAGCCGTGCTTTGAGGTGGTCCCCAGCCCCTGGGCTCAGCCCCTTAAACTCCCCTGGGTGCTCCCTGCTGCATCTGCGGTGGGTTTAGGGAGAGGGAGGGGCTTGCCGTCCCTTTGGAATGTGGGGCGGGGCAGGGCAGGGGTGCCGTGGGAGCAGCAGGAGGAAGTCAGGACGCCTCCGTCACTGTTGGATGCACCAGGGAAGGAAGGATTCAGGGGTCAGGACCTGGAGGTGGCTCTCCCAGTGCTGTCTTTGCCAGGCTCCTCAAGGGGCCACATTTCGCACCTCTTCCCCAACAAGTCAGTTTCAGCTGAGTGTCCTGGTGTGTAAAACGGAAGAGGTGGAGGGCCCTTCGCCTCCCGTGGCAGCCCTCTGCACAGCCCAAGCTGGAATGTGAATGCACGGTCCCCTCATTCCGCCTCTTCTGGCTCCTCGGGGGCAATTAAACAGGGCCATTGAGCAGGCCTGCCGTGTTTAATTGGTGGCGCAGGGCAGTGGAAACATGCCAGCTGGTGCCCCAAGGAGGCCTCGCTGCCCCGCCACCTCAGGTCACATTCTGGGTTTGGCCAGCCCAAGGCTGTGGAGTCCGGGCGCAAGGCCCGCGCTCCCCGGCACCCGGGCCCCGCGCTCCCCGGCACCTGGACCCCAGGCCTGCGCTCCCCGGCACCCAACGCGCTCCCTGGCACCTGAGCCCCGCGCTCCCCTCACCCGGGCCCCAGGCCCGCGCTCCCAGGCACCCAAGCCCCGCGCTCCCCTGCACCCAAGCCCCGCGCTCCCCTGCACCCGAGCCCCGCACTCTCCGGCACCCGAGCCCCGTGCTCCCCAGCACCTTTGCCCAAGCTTAGACAGAAGCGCCTCCCCTTGTAGACTCGTTTTGAGGAGTTAATTCTGGGAACTCTTACCAAGCACCTGCTGCCTGCCAAGTTCTGTGCAGGTCACGAGGCTGTCCCTTCTGTGAGCCATCTCTGGTCCAGAGTAGATGGGTGGTACAGCATCTGCTCAGCTCTCCAGGCTCTCTGGTGGGCAGTCACAGCCTGTCCTCCAGGGCTCAGTGCGGCACTGTTGGAGTCGGCTCCCCAGGGCCTTGGAGAGCAAGACAGTCCTTGCATTCACTGGAAGTCCCTTCCTGGCAGCCTTGGGCACATTGGGTGTCGTGAGTGGGGCAGGGGCACAGCACGTCTCTCCTCCCTGCAGGTGGCCTGTGAGAAGACCGTGTCTGCCATGCACCATGTTCTGCAGAGGACCATCCAGTGTGCAAAAGGTACAGCGGCCAGACCGTGTGGGCTGCTTGGGCTCCTGGCTCCCAAAGCGGGTGGGAGGGAAGACGCAGCACGTGCTGGTTTCGAGGGTGTGACCAGTGTCTCCTGCTGGCCTCGCCTTTAGGAGTGGGGGCAGTGGGCAGCAGCGGGAGCCCCTGAGCTGGGAGCTCAGTACACTCTGCCCGCTCTGCAGCCCAGGCCGGGGAAGGAGTGAGGCCCAGCCCCATGCAGCTGGAGCTGCGGATGGTACAGAGCAAAAGGGACATCGAGGAACCGGAGATCGTCGTCCAGGCTGTGGAGCTGTGAGGGCCACACCGCTCCCCGTGACGCACAGTGCGTCGGTGTCTCCGTGTCTGTCCCTGTGAAAACATGTAACGTCTGCCTTACAGCCATGACCGAAACTTGATATTTTTTTCTTTCATGAGTGTCTGGCATCCGCTGGTCTTCATTGTGAAATGTGCCAGTTGTGCTTTGTGAAAAATAACAAAGCGGTCCCGGAAATCTGTGATCTGAAAACCCAGCTCCCCTCCCCACACAGCTCCGGGGCCTCCGGGAAGACTGGCCCCCATTTGCCATCTCAGGGGCGTTCCACAGGGGAGGGTGAGTGTGAGGCCGAGACTGCTACGAGTGGAGCCTCGAGCGGGCCCCTGGCTGCCACTGCCACACAGAGGCTGGGTCGTGCATGGGCTGGGCCTGGGTGGGCTTCCTTTGCACTCTGAGAAGGAGTTGGGGGGGAATGGTTAGGGTCGGGAAGAATTATGCCAAATAGCTGCACCGTCATTCCAGTCACATCCGGTTGGTTCCTATATTCGAATTTTTGCTTCTTACTTTGCTGCTTGTTTAGCCCCTGGGCATTTCAGATCGTAGGCTGTTGTTTTACCGTGCGGGAGGTTGATGTGAGCTTGCTCCGATGTGCACAGGTGCAGCGAAAGGGACCTTCCCAGGCCCCAGCAAACTCAAGTCGGTCTGCAGTCCTCTCGGGGGTCCACAGGACCTCCTGTACCCCATGGGCATCTTCTGGGAATCTGCTGAGCAGCGTGAGGAAGATGCTAGTGCAGTGAGGTCTGTGCTGGGCCGAGGGCAGCTTTGAAGCCCTGGAGAATCACCCCATCAGGTTCCCTGCGGAAACTCGCCTCATCGTGCTGTGGCAGGCTGAGCCTGCACATTTGCCACGTGCTGCCCGTCACAGCGCATGGAGCCGCATCATTTGTACAGACAGAACAGGGGTGCCCGCTCCCCACCCCCACTGGCACATTTAACCCTTGTCCCCTGCCCTCGGTTCTACATTCTGTGCCCCAGCAAATGCCCAGGGGCAAGAGGCCGCTCTGGGAGCTGCCAATCTTCTGAGGTGAGTGTGGGCACAGTGGGGGCAGGCAGCTCCCAGGCCCCTGGGCAGGCTGGGGTGGCAGCAGAGGCCCCAGCACCAGCTCTGACAAGTCCAGTCATCCTCTGCTCAGTGGTGACCTCCCCGGCCCCACCTTGCCCAGAGCTTGGGGTCTCCCAGGTATAGCTGTAGGCAGCAGTGCCTGTCTCTGGCCTGCCTTGCTCTCAGCTACACCCCTGCACCCCTGTACCCCATCTCTGGGGTGTGCAGAGGTTTATGTCTCCAGGGAACCCAAAGCTGGAGAGAAATGGGGAGATGCAGGAAGTGGGGGCCCATGGGGCCCCTGGGAAGCGGACTCTTTAAGGGGTGCCCCCACCCCACTACCTTCCCCGTAGGCGCACCCCTCCCGGAGCCCACAGCCCACTCCAATGTCTTCCAGAAAGACTCGCTTGCCAGGAGTGCATTCTTTATTGAAAAATGCCCTAAAGCCAAGAGATGCAAGTCTAGCTAGAACCCCCCACCCCACTCCTCCCGACTGTTCGTTCTGAATGTCTTCAGGAGCATGTGTCAGGATGCGTCGCTCCCCCACCTCAACCGGCGAGTCGGGCATGGGTTCCCTGCTGTGTTTCCTGGCTCCTTGCAGTCCAGGGCTACCCTTCCCTGCAGGGCACCACTGCACGAGCAGGAAGGAGGAAGCCTGTGGCCAGAGCCTGGTGGGGAGGCGGCTTCCTCAGTGGGTGAGCACAGGGGCCTGCCAGAGCTACCAGGGCCTGGGACCTCGGTGGGGCCTTTAACTGGAAATGCCCCCACTGGCAAGTGGAGAGTGGGGCGTGTGCCATGTGGCCAGAGGAAGGCTTTTTTTTTCTTTCTCTCTTTCTCTTTTTTTATTTTTTTAACACCAAGAGCAAATATAGCAGCAGGGAAAGAACCTAAATGTCTCTCTGCCTTGAGTTGGTGAAAACCCACCATGAGAGCAGTGCCGGGTGTGGGGCTCCTGGCGAGCACGCTTCGATTCTTGGCAGTTTGAGGCTGGTTTCAGAGGCGGAGCTCCCACATTTGGCTGTTTGAGGCCGGTCTCAGAGGCGGAGCTCCCACATCTGACTGCTTGAGGCCGGTTTCCGAGGCTGAGCTCCCACATCTGGCTGTTCGAGGCCGGTTTCAGAGGCTGAGCTCCCACATCTGGCTGTTTGAGGCCGGTCTCAGAGGCTGAGCTCCTACATCTGGCTGTTTGAGGCCGGTTTTAGAGGCGGAGCTCCCACATCTGACTGCTTGAGGCTAGTTTCAGAGGCTGAGCTCCCACATCTGGCTGTTTGAGGCCGGTTTCAGAGGCTGAACTCCCACATCTGGTTTGGTTCTTGGACTTCCCGAATTAAGCAAGAATTAGGAGAATGACTGTCCCTGCAGGCGCTTCCCACAAATCCTGAGCTCCCTGTCGCAATCCAAAACTTCCCCTTCTGTTTTCCTTGGCTGTATCTGCAGAGCCAGGAGAGGCCTGGGCCATGACTAAGGAGAAAGAAATGGGGGTTTCTGAGAACAGATGGTGCCTTGGTGGGTGCAGGGCTCTTGTGGAAATCGGTAGCCCCGATGGGAAAAGTGGCTGCCGTCCTCCCAGGCCACCTGCTGTCACCACAGTGCTGCTGGAGCCTGCGCTGTCTACGGCTGCTTCCCCCCAGGCGTGTCCGTTTCTCATGACTCAGGCAGAGGCCCCAGTGGTCTTGATTTTCTGTTTTCTATCCAGGAATTGGCTGTGGGCATTGGCCATGGGTTTTCTTGCAGCTAGGATCCAAATTAGAATTGATCTTCATTTTTACTTTTCCCAGTTATAACATGCAAAACACTGAGCAGAATTTCTTTTAAGGGGAGTGCTGTATTCGTGCAGCATTGCCTGCTTATTATCAGGGTACAGAATTTTAATACTTTCTTAATCTGGTTTTTCAGACTTCTTCTTGTAGACCATAAAGATAAATTCCACAATGGGATCCTTTTTAAAATCGATTTTAAATTATTGTCTAGTCCTGCCAAGGTTATTACGTGCACTTGTTAATTCTGCAGTACATAGAAACAGTTACTGCAGGATGCTCCGCTGGATGTCCTGTTCTGAAGCTCGTTAAAGCCAGTTTTTCAAACGTTTGGTCTTCCCATGGTTGGAGGATTGGCTTAGCCACACCGATGAGTAAGTGAGGGTTGTTTTCATCCTGAGGTCACCATTCTAGAGACTTGCAGCAGGCGGGAGGCCCAAGCCCCTGGGGTAACTATCCCCACGGCCACGTGAGGTCAGAAGATAAAACTGTGTATGTGAGCTCAGGCCTCTCTCATGGCTGGTGTCAGAGAAGGCAGAGCCCGCGGTGGGGCACAAGGTGCAAGGCCCTGGGAGGGCGCCGGCCAGGGAAGGTGGCATGGATGGCCCTCAGACCGCCAGGCCGGGAGCAGCTCCCCACCCTGCCCATCCACCTGCCCTGGCCCCAGCCTCTCGTTCTCTTTAGAGAGAGGTGAGAGTGTTCTGGCGGCCGGAGCTCTTTCCTTGTCGTTCCTGCCCTCCGATGGGGCCCCCTGTGTGGGGCAGCAGAATCCACCTTTATGCAGATCAGAGGCGCCTGACCGTGTGCCTGGTGGACTGTGCTCTGCTGCCGGGTACCCGGGAGTCTCCCTCGCCTGCCTCCCGCCTGGCCTCACGGGCCTCCTTCACACACCCCTCATGGAGCGCCTGCCTGGACCGGGCTTTCCAAGTCCAGCCGCCAGAGGGACATGCCTGCTGAGTGCTTTCCCTCCACGTGGCCTCTCACCACCAAGTCAGCGGCTTCCCCTGAGACTCCCTGGACAGCTGGCTCCCGTGTGCGTCCCGGATGCTGATCAGCGGGCCCGAGGGGGTGCCCAGCAGGATCCCAGGCCCCAGGGAGGGGGGCTCTGGGAGGCCAGGTGCACTGCCTGGAAGTCTGTCAGCTCTAAGCCAGGGGAGCCTGGAGCTTGGCCTGGTGGGTCTGGGTGGACACTGTCCCCGCCCCCTGCCTCCCACCTGACTCCGAGCACAGGGGAGGAGGCCTGAGCCCGTGTGGTCCTGTAGCTGTGGGCAGAGCTGGCCATGTGTATGTTCCTGCCTGCCAGGTGCAGGTGCTGACTGGCCACCTGCAGGCGGAAGGAGGTGGGAATCTTGGATTTTATCTATTTATTTGTTTTTTGAGACAGAGTCTTGCTTTAACACCCAGGCTGGAGCCTCTGCCTCCCAGGTTCAAGTGATTCTCTTGCCCCAGCCTCTCGAGTAGCTGGGATTACGAGTGCACACCAGCACACCTGGCTGATTTTTGGATTTTTGGTAGAGACAGGGTTTCACCATATTGGCCAGGCTGGTCCCGAACCCCTGACCTCAAGTGATCCACCCACCTCAGCCTCCCAAAATGCTGGCATTACAGGCCTCAGCCAGTATACCCGGTCGAATCTTGGAATCTTTAGAGACAGCACCTCCCTTGGCTGGAGTTTCTGACTCCAGCCACACACCAAACACCTCCCGCCTCTAGCAGCAGGGGTTGCCACACCAGGCCAGAGCCGGGCCGGGTCCCCGCGTCCATCCCCCAGGAGGTGGAACATGAGCCGCCCTCACCCTTCTAGGGGACTTCCTTCAGTGTGTGGCTGAGCTCTGTTAGGGGGTAGGAACCCATGTGTGTGGCCTGTGCCACACTCCCCAGTGAATAGCTGGGCTCTGTGCATGTCCCCTGTCCCTGCAGGAACCGGCAGGCATCGCAACGTGGCAGCTGTGCCCCAGCGTCCGCCCGGCGTCCCGGCCAGGGCCCACGGTCGTTCTCGCTGGGGGCTTCCTGTTGTGTGTGCGTCTTCCTGCCGCCTCTGTTCCTCGTTCTCAGTGCCGAATGTTTTCTGTTGCCAGCAGTGAGGACACTGGTTTCCATCTGTGTCTAAAACCACGTTCCTGCCGTTTGTTACCACACAGCGTGTTCATTTGTTTAAAACAGAGTTTAATGAGTAAGTTTAGATCTGACTGGTCAGTATCTTAAACTGTATAGTAATAAAAAAAGCTCTTCCTGGAATTTTTCTTTCATTCTGGCAGTGTAAACAGGCGTTTTTAAGTTTCCCGCTGTGTGAGCCAAGCAGGACCTGTTCCAGAGCAGAAGATTTCCCCTTCCATCTCTGAACCCCTGCCTGGGACGAGCCTTGTTGGGGGGCCTGGCTGCAGGGCTATGGTGAGAACAGCACCCTCAAATGTCAGCCTCCTTTCTTCCCATCCACCAGTTCACCGCGGGGCCATTTCTGGTCTTTGTCCAACAGGAATCCATTTCTGGTGGGATGTGCCTTCCAGGGCCACAGGGCCACTCAGCCCAGGCATCTCTGTCCTGTGGGTCAATGCAGGGACAGACAGCAAGGGCCAGCCCCGCGTCTGGCAGATGGGGTGGGTTAGAATGGAGAGGGGAGGATGCCACTCTAAGCCTGTGTCTAGGAAGCCCCCACACAGCCTGGGTACTGCCTGGGAAGCCTGTCCTGAGTTAAACCATGAGCCTCGCCTCGCCCACCAGCCTGTGAAGCCAGCATCTCTGTGAAGGTGGATGGAAGCATGGAAGCGCCTTTATCCTCATTTTGAGCTGCAAGCCAGGTCAGCGGCTTCCGAAGCCCCCAAGTGACTGTCTTAACCCAAGACCCAGCCCCTGGGAGGAGGGTGGGTGCAGGGCTGGTGCGTACAGGCCTGGTGGGCAGGCCTAGAAGACCTTTCTAGTGTGTCCAAAAGTGTGTCGAGCAGCTGGGGGGACCTGCGCCAAGTTCAAGCGGTCGTAGGTCCCCATGAAGTGTCTGAAGCCCCTTCCTGGTGACGGGAGGCAGAGGCGCTGGTGTTCTGGGGAGACCTGGAGGGCGTGAAGTCTGGGGGGCCTTTGGGGGGCCTTCACCTCCAAGGCTGCATCGTTCTTGATGAGAACTTTAGTCAGGTTCATCTAGTGATTGCAAAATGACCAACCGGAGGACTGCAGCCCGGCCCGGCCCCTCCATAGGAATGGAACTCAGCTCTTCAGAGGTGTCAACCCACCTGTCGCCCCCGCGGTCCCACTGCTGAGGGAGTGCGGTGTCTGCGGCTTCAGGAGCGGCCCCGCGTGTGCCCTGCAGACGTTTGTGAGCCTCGGTCCCCACAGCGCTGTATAGGCTGCCCCTGTTTTGTGCTAGTCCTGTTGACTTCTGTGATATCCACGATTAAATATTTTCATGGCGATGGTGTTGAGGTGTGATGGCTCCTTCCCATCGCGGCAGCTCCCTACCTGCGATCGGCTGAATGCCCAGTACTCCGCCAGCCACGCTAAAAGGGTTGCTGCTGGAAATGGTGGCAGCTGACGCCCTAAAAATCTCCCCCTCAGAGGAAAGGGCAGGCCAGCCCTGGGGGCTTCCCATCCTGTGCTCTGTTCTCTGCCTTGGGGGAATGGCCTGAGTGCCCCAGCGTGGGATCCCTGCAGGACTTCCCAGGGCAGAGCCCTCAGGGATAGGAGGCCAGGCCTCCCTTCCCCGCCCTCCCTGCTCGATTCTGAGGCCCAGCTCCAGGTGTTGGCCAAGTGTGTCTGCTCCTTCTGGGTTCCAGGCCCACCCGGCTCCTTCACGCCTGGGTGGTGACGTCGCCGTGCCTCTGAGGCAGATCCCGTTCTCCCCGACTCACGTGCACCTGTGCAAGAAATCCACAGACCATCTCCAGCAACGCCAGGCTGGCTGCTCTGTGCCAAGAACAAGGGGAAGGGTGGGAGAGGACCCTCCGCAGAACCATCCCCTCCCCCACGAGGCCCCCCCTCTGGCCACCCCTCCCCATGGAGGACACCAGGAGCCACAGACCCCGGACCAAAGACCACGCAGGGGAGGGCATGGGGTAGCCAAGGCAGGGGGTCTGCGGCCTCATGTACGGGATTTGCTCCGTGTCTGACACACTGCCGCCTGCACTGCTCCTGCCCCCTGCAGTGGAGGGGGCTCCGGCTACTCTGGGCCTACAGGCCTAATCCTGGTGGGCATGAAAGTGTCCTGAGGCTGCTGTGCCAAATTTCTACAAGCTGAGTGGCTTAAAGCAACACATTTGTTCTCTTATAGTTGTAGGGGCCGGAAGTCTAAAAACAGGTCAGCAGGGCTGGTTCCTCCTGGAGGTTTGGAGGGGCTGAATCCGTTTCCTGCCTTTTTCCGTATCTGGAGGGCACCTGCATCCCTTTGCTCATGGCTCCTTCCATCTTCAAAGCCAGTAGTGCCACGTCTTCTCATCTCTCCCTGACTCTGACCTCCTGCCTTTCTAAGGACCCCATGTGACGTTGGACCCACCTAGAGAATTTAGGGTCACCTCTGGTTTCAAGATCCTTTAATCCCACCTGCAAGTCCCTTTTGCCAGGTAAGGTCACACATTCACACGGTCCGAGGATGAGGATGTGGAGCTTTGAGGGCCATGATTCAGCCCACAGCGTCTGGCGACAGGGATGGAGTGTGTCCTGCAGTGGGCGGGCCTGCCCCAAGTCCAAGGAAGCAGAGAGGTGAAGAACGAAGCCGCCCAATCTGGTTTCTCAGGAAGAAAGATTTAACAGGGACTTAGGAATAGAAGTCATGCCTGTGTTTGGGGCCCACCCGTCACCCCCAAGCCCAGGCTTGTGTGCCATAGGGGAGAGGTCTGTGTGATTCCAAAGGGATGTGCTCGACGGTGGAAGCAGACCACATCCCAGCTGTTTACCTGAAGGGCAGGACTTAGGGTAAGTACCTGCTCTTACACAAGGAACAATAGATGAACTGAAAATCAGAGGCCTTCCCAGAACTGGGGTTAATCAAATGCCAGTACCACAGGTTGGCCTCCAGGCTGGAGCTGCTGCAACATGTCAGGAGTGGGGCCTGGCTCGGTCACCTCCACCTCCGAGTCTGAGCCAAGTACCCAGCAGGAAGCCTGCTCGGCCCTGAAGCCTCAGCCTCTGTGAGGACTCCCGCTGGGCCTTCTTCCCCTGATAGGGTGGGAAAGGCCAGCCCCGAGTCCAGGACCTGCCCTCAAGGCCACGCTGGCTTAGGGGTCCAATTCAGGGATCCTAGGAAAGAGGGCCTGGGCTCCAGTGTCATGGGATGAGGACAGCAGAGGGAAGGAGGCCAGGAAGGGAGAGAAGGGACCTGATGGGCAGTGAGGCTCTCGGG
This sequence comes from Cheracebus regulus, assembly GCA_963574635.1. NCBI lineage: Eukaryota > Metazoa > Chordata > Mammalia > Primates > Pitheciidae > Cheracebus > Cheracebus regulus. Next base: position 84,534 of record CAUYQU010050192.1, on the reverse strand, counting down.
GGCTTCTGTGGTGACCCCACTGGCAGGGTGTGGTTGTGGACACCTCCCGGGGCTCACGGTCCTTCTGCTGGGCCCTTTGGCACTGGTGAACACCTGTCATGTGCTCGCTGGGATGGACTGACCTTCAGGGTTTGCTGTCACCCGTCCTCCAGCCTGGCAGGACCTTTCCAAGACGCGGGGACAGGGGGAGCCTGGCCGGTGTCAGGTAGGCTGTACTTTCCGGAGGCTCTGATCGTAGCCACCTCGCCCCAGCTGGAATTCTGCCTCAATTATTACAGTGAGGAGGTTCCCCTACAAGGTGCAGGCTCAGCCTGGCCTGAAATAGCCTTCACCTCCGTGAGGCCAGCGCGGGGGCCCTGCCCTATTCATGCCCCCATCCACACCAGCTCCCACCAAGCCTGTGCCCCTGCCAGAGAGTCGGGAGAGGGGAGACAGACATCTTTCCTTCTTTTTTTTTTTTTGAGACAAGATCTCACTCTGTTGCCCAGGCTGGAGTGGAGTGCATTGGTGAGATCTCAGCTCACAGCAACTTCTGCCCAAGCAATTGGGCTCAAGCAGTCCTCCCACTTCTGGCTCCCGAGTAGCTGGGACCACGGGTGCACCACCACATTCGGCTAACTAAAGAAATTTTTTGTAGAGATGAGGTCTTGTCATGTTGCCCAGGCTGGTCTGGAACTCCTGGACTCAAGTGAGCCCCCCTCCTTGGTTGATTTTCTCTGAACAGTGTGAAAATGACGCAGAAGGCTGGAGCCATGCACTAAGCTAGTGGCCCTGAGTTCACACCCACTAGCCCCGAGAAAGCAGTCCTGTGTACAGCCTCCTCAGTGCGCTCTCTGCGTGTGGTGTGGACATGGGAGCCTTGCGGGCACACACGTGGACACGCAGACACGGACACGCACACACGCGGACACGCACACACATGGACACACATGGACATGCACACACACTTGGACACGTGGACACACTTGGACACGCACACACACGTGGACACTTGGACACACGTGGACATGCATACACACGGACGCGCACATATGTGGACACACATGCACACACGTGGACACGCACACACTTGGACATGCACACACATGCGGACACGCACACTCTTGGACATGCACACATGCGGACACACATGGACATGCATACACATGCGGACACGCACACACTTGGACATGCACATGGGGACACACACACACATGCGGACACGCATACACACTCGGACACACAGTTGGATGCATCCAGACAGCTTGTAGTTCTTCCTGCCCATTACTCTCGGGAGCTGCACAGCAACCCCTGAAATCGGTCTGTGTGGCCTCTGAGGGTCGTCTTCACCTCCCCTTGCTGGGGGATGGGGCCCTCATGCACACTCTGAGCCCCAGCGTCCTGAGTGAGGCCACCCTGCCTTTTGTGGGACAGAAAAGGGGCATTAACATTGCTTCCGGGCAGCTCAATTAGGCCGTCCTAGATACTCTACCTGGGAGTGGAATGATACTACTCAAGCCTACAATTTTCTCTCTTGTACAATTTGCATCTAATTATGTTACTCTGTCTTTAGTGTGAATCTAATCTCATCTCCATCAGCTGCCCTGCTTCATAACGCACGTTTCCTGACAGCAGTGAGAGGAGAGGGTGTGTGAGGCCGTAGCAGCGTCTCCCAGTGCCTCTGGGCTGGGGAGGATACCGTTGGCTTTGCCTGGCTACCCCCAGACCCTCTCTGCACAGACAGAACCTCGGCTAACACAAGGCTTGGCTGCCCTGTTCTGCCAAATCAGGAACACAAAGACAGCAAAACCTGCGGGCACCGGGCGCCACCAGTGGCTTACACCTGTAATCCATCCCACCACTTTTCGGGGTTGAGGTGGGTGGATCACTTGAGCTCAGAGTTCAAGGCCAACCTAGGCAACATGATGAAACCCTGTTACTACAAAACAAACAAAAAATTAGTAGAACATGGTTGTGTGCCACTGTAGTTCCAGCTGCTCAGGAGGCTGAGGGGGGAGGATCACTTGAGCTAGGGGAGGCTGAGACTGCAGTAAGCTGTGATGGCCCAAGTGCACCCAGTCTGGGCAAGAGAGAGACCCTGTGTCAAAAAAAACAAAACCAGGCCTGGAGCAGTGGCTCACACCTGTAATCCCAGTACTCTGAGAGGCCGAGGCAGGCAGATCACCTGAGGTCGAGTTTGAGACCAGCTGGTCAACATGGTGAAACCCCATCTCTATTAAAAATATAAAAATTAGCCAGGCATAGTGGCAGTTTCCTGTAATCCCAGCTACTTGGTAGGCTGAGGCAGGAGAATCACTTGAACCCAGGAGGTGGAGGCTGCAGTGAGCCGAGATGGCACCATTGCACTCCAGGCCGGTGACAAGAGTGAAACTCCATCTCAAAAAAACAAAAAACCTGCCAGCTTTGGGAAAAGTGACACTGAGAATTCCGGGTGGAGGGTAGGACACCCGACCAAGGTGATAGTGTCACTTGAGAGTGGGTGACCACAGGTTGGGGACCTACAGCTGCCAGCTCAGCCCAGGGACCATGCCTGCCTCGGGAGCGTCAGAGTGAGGGTCTGGGCTCTCAGCATGGGCCAGTTCCTGGCCTAGCATCTGCTCAGGGTGTCCACATCGGGTGGGGCCCCAGTGCAAACAGGCGGCGCTCACGGGGCAACCTGAGGAGCATCTGGTGTCCAGTGTGTGGAAGCTGTGTTCCCTTTCAGGATAGGCCTCGCATTGCCAACAGGGAGCTCAGGACACACGGCTCCACGGGAAAGCTCCAGAAGCCTCCCGCACCGCACGGCATTCAGAGGCTACAGGCTATTCCGCATGTGCATGAGACTGTGCAGCTGCTGCCTATCTGTACCAGAGCGGAAAGTGTGAACGTATCATCTGAGATCTGGAGCCAGGCACGCTCCGGAATTGGATGTACTCACACTACTTGATTTTATGGTAGAAACTGAGGCTTGGGACCAAGACCTACACTCAGAGCAACGACATGCAAATTGTGGTAGTTAGGCGTGCAGGCCAGTGGGGGTGGTGTGCATCCTGGGCCCGCCACCGCTTGCTGTGTGAGCCGGGCAGTCTCTGCGGCCTCCACGCCCCGAGTGGAAGGACCTGCCCAGGGTGGTTCAGGTGAAGAAAAAAATCCAAAACAAAGGAGGCAGTCTGCAAGGATTTTTAAAATATATATTTTTTGAAAGTAATTAAGATCCCTGATTGGAAGGGGGAAAAAAAATCAACACAGTGAAATTTAGGAACAGAAATGCAAGGGCAACTGCTGCATCCGGCCCCTTCCACCCGAGGGGCGCAGCCAGGAGATGACGCTCCTTTTATGATCCCAAGTGCACGCACCGGTCAACGCAGAATCACTTCATTATCAGCCTCTGGTGGAAGGACCCTGTCCAAAGTCAGGGTCAGAAATAGGACAGCTCGTCGTGCTTGGCTTTGTTGGTCTGGTAGCTAGACAAGGTCAAGGGCTGGTTTTCATGAGGGAGACTCTGGAATACTCGCAAGTGGACAAAGTCCTCGCCACCGACGTGCACCTGGGAAGAGAGTGGAGTGAGCCAGCCTCTGATCCCGAGTCCCCTGCTGTACCCTCCAGGTCCTGAGCAGCCAGCTGAAGACAATCCCCTCTCCTCCAACTGCGGTAGACGCCTCGCACCCCACATGTGTTCCCTTAGGGGTCTTAGCTCCCCAGAAGCACTAGCCCTTCTGACAGACACACACAGTAGGGTGCTTATCTTAGGGGGCACCCACAGGGCACCCCAGCACCTGAGGCCACACAGCCCGGGCCTGCACAGGCAGCTCCTACCAGCACCTGTTCGGGGCAGGCCCGCCCAGGCCTGCACTCTACCTTGATGAAGTAGTTGGTCCCCGCAACCACCTGGCTCCTGAAGGACACAGCCTTAAACACAGGGAACTTCTTGTTTTCTTTTTCTTCAAGCTGGGACCTCACCTAGGCAGAGGGCACAGAATGAGGATGACTCAGTGGCTTCTTGGATTCCCTCTTGCACACGCACATACACACACACACACACGCGCGCGCACACACACACACGCGCGGGATGCTGATACTGGCTCTTCACACGATTGTCTCTTACAACTGAGGAGACAGTTAAACTGTTAGCCTAATAATAAAGTAGAAAAAAACAGTTCCGGCTGGGTATGGTGGCTCAAGCCTGTAATCCCAGTACTTTGGGAGGCTGAGACAGGCAGATCACTTGAGGTCAGGAGTTCGAGACCAGCCTGGCCAACATGGCAAAACTCTGTCTCTACTAAAAATACAAAAATTAGCTGGGTGTGCTGGCGGGCGCCTGTAATCCCAGCTACTCAGGAGGCTGAGGCAGGAGAATCACTTGAACCCAGGAGGCAGAGGCTGTAGTGAGCTAAGATTGTGCCACTGCACTCCACCCTGGGCAACAAGAGCAAAACTCCTTAAAAAAAAATTAAATTGGCTAGGCATGGTGGCTCACGCCTATAATCCCAATACTTTGGAAAGCTGAGGCAGGTGGGTCACTTGAAGTCAGGAGTTCAAGACCAGCCTGGTCAACGTGGTGAAACCGTCTCTACTAAATACACAAAAATTAGCTGGGTGTGGTGGCAGGTGCCTGTAGTCCTAGCTATTTGGGAGGCTGAGGCAGGAGAATCACTTGAACCAGGAGGCACAGGTTGCAGTGAGCCGAGATCAAGTCACTGCACCCCAGCCTGGGTTATAGAGTGAGACTCCATCTCAAAAACAAAAAAAAAGGCCAGGCATGGTGGCTCACACCTGTAACCCCACCACTTTGGAGGCTGACACACACGGATCACTTGAGGTCAGGAGTTCGAGACCACCCTGGCCAATATGATGAAACCCCATCTCTACTAAAAATGCAAAAATTAGCTGGGCATGCTGGCTTGTGCCTGTAGTCCCAGCTACTCGGGAGGCTGATGCAGGAGAACTGCTTGAACCTGGGAGGCAGAAGTTGTAGTGAGCCCAGATTGTGCCACTGCACTCCAGCCTGGGAGACAGAGTAAGACCCTGTCTCAAAAATAATAATAATGACAACAATAATAACTCAATCTAATGAAGTTTAAAAGTACTCTGGGGCCAGCCACAGTGGCTCATGCCTATGATCCCAACACTCTGGGAGGCTGACGCAAGAGGACTGCTGGAGCCCTGGAGCTGGAGATTCCATCTCTAAAAAATAAAGTCAGCCCGACATGGCAGCATGCTTCTGTGATCCTAGCTGCTGAAGAGGCTGAGGTGGGTCACTGGGACCCTGGAGTCCAAGATTACCATGAGTGATGATCGCACCACTGCACCCTAGCCCGGGCAATACGGTGGGACCATGTCTCAAAAAAATAAAGTACTGCTGCCTGGGTTACCGGAAGGCTTAGGAGCGTCCCGGAGTGACGAAGCTGGTCCAGAGAATTAGGGGCTTAGTTTGAAAAAACAAAAGGAAGCAGCAAGAAGCGGGCCCGTTGGGAAAGAAGGGAGTGGCCCAGCATTGCGGGTAGTGGAGCCGCCAGGGCAACCGGGCCCAAGGCGCCGCCACCTCCCAGCGCCAGGGAGGGCCCTTGCTGGGACAGGCTGAAGGGCAAGGCCTGGGGCCCAGGAAGGAAGGGCCAGGGCGGCACAGAGGGGAAGCTGCCCTCCCACTTCTGTTCTCTGGGAAGGTAGGGAGGGAAAGGTGCCCTCCTGAGCCCCTGTTCTCTGGGGTGGTGGTGAGAAGGTACCCTTCTGCCCTCTGTTCTCTGCCCAAGGCCGCCAAGTACTTCTCGCTGCACGGGCACAGTGGCTACCTGTGTCTGGAACCAACCTCACAGCAAGGTGTGCCCCCCTCCCAGCAAGGGACAGCAGGCCTGTGGGGACACACCAGTGCGGCGGCTCTCACCCCCAGACACTTGACGGGCTCAGATTGGGTCTTGCCCACAGACCCGCCCAGGGCGTGGGAGGACGAGGATGTGCCTCTCTCCTTGCTGGGCAGGAAAGTCTGCAGGGCACGGTGGGAAAGCCCTGGGGTAGGCAGCAGAGGAGGCCGTGCCAGGCGGAGGTCATGCCAGGCAGAGGTCATGCCAGGCGGAAGGGTACCTGCTCAGCACAGGCACTGACGCCGCTGACAGGAAGCAGCGTGGGCTGGCCTCTCACCAGGGGAGCCCCAGAAGGGCAGGATCAGTTAGAAAGCCATAGGTGACCAGTCCTCGGGGTCACAGTGAGGCAGTGCGGCTGCGAAGGCGCAGGGACGGCTCTGGGAGGTCCCCCATGCAGTGGCACAGAATGAAGGACTCTGCCGGCCTTTGGGCTGGGTCAGCCTCTGGTCTCCACCCTCCTCATCTACAGAGTATGACAGGAACCCTCAGCCCGGCACGCTCCCATAGGAGTCAGTAAGACAGGTCCCAACTAGGGGAGGCCAGGAAGCGCCCCTGCCCTCTCCTCCCAGCCCTTCCTCAGACACCGCCCGGCAGGTGGGCTGGCCTGGTTCACGTGCCCGCCATAACGTCCCTCCCAGTAGCAATGGCTGTGCCTACTCCAGTCACTTTTGAGACAGGGACTCTTCTCTCCTGGGTGCCACAAGAATTCATTCCAAGCTCAGAGTGGGTGACAATGAGGGATTTCTCAGGCCTGGAAAGCCAGAAAACAGGTAAGGAAGAGCAAGGCGTCTAGGAGTAGCTGCGGGGCAGAGGAACCAGGTTTCCAGCACAGCTCCCACAAGCAGTCTGGGCAGGCAGGGGCCAGACATGGCCTCATTTCCAAAGGTGTCATGGGACTGACTCATGCCGCCCACTTCCCGCAGTCAGATGGTCAAAACCGCCTGAGTGGTGACACTGTGGGCTGACCACATCTGGATGCAGCAGCAGAGAGAAGGGTGGAAGGAGAAAGAAGCCTGGGCGGTGGCCTGCAAAAATCCCAGCACTGTGGAAGGGTGGGGCAGGAGGTCGCTTGAGCCCAGGAGTTCGAGACCAGCATGGTGAAACCCTGTCACTACTAAAAATACCAAAAACCAGTCAGGCGTGTTGGCGGGCTCCTGTAATCCCAGCTAGTCGGGAGGCTGAGGCGGGAGAACCACTGAACCTGGGAAGCAGAGGTCGCAGTGAGCTGAGATTGCGCCCCTGCACTCCAGCCCGGGCAACAGAGTGAGGCTTCATCTCAAAAACGAAAACACAGGCCTCAGCACCGCCTGGACCTGCTCTTGCTGGGGCATCCACTTGGTCACCAACCATGACAGGCAGGTGCGTTTGGCCTGTGCTCCTCGGGAGGGGCATCCTGCGCACAGGACCTGCTCATTTAAGCTCCTCCAGCACCCTCTGGCAGGCGCAGAGCAACGGGACGTCCATTTTACAGACGAGTAAACCCAGGCACAGGGAAGGTTGCCGTCTTCAACCCAGACCGTTTTTATCTTGTTTGTGTTTCAACTTTTTATTTAGACTTACAGTTTGGAACAGTGCTAGAATCAGCAGCGCGTAAGAGAACCTGTGGTCCTTTCATGCAGATACACTTCTTAAGTTTTTAACCCACGTGCCTCATCACTGGGGACCTCCTGCACTCCCTCTCGTGATTTTTTTCCCGAATTAGTTGAGGATGCTGACAAAAATTCCTGGGCGGCCACACTGTAGTCGGGCTCCTGAAGCGCCTGGGCCACCTGCGCCCTTCCTTGTAAAATCCAGTTTTCGCAGGAAGCCTGGCTGTCAGTGTAGCGACCCTCCCACCCGCCGGCCATCGGATCACCGGGGAGATGCGGGCAGGCAGCTCACCCGCGCCAGCGCCTGCGACGCCCATCTCCCCTGCCGCCTGCAGCCTGGGGCGCCTCCCCCGGGGGCTTCCCCCCGCGATTTTCCATCCAGGCGCTGCACCCGGCTCTGAGGCTATCCATTCCCGCGCGCCCTCGCTGGATTCCGCAATGGGCCCAATGTCTCCCACGCGGAGTCCCAGGCGCCGCCCCTCCCCGCACGGCCGCACGCAACGCCGGAGCGGAGGGAGGCCTCTCACTGCCACAGCCCCGGCCGGCCCGGGGTCCGCCGCCGAGTCCGCCGGCCCCGGGGGCGTAGCAGGGCCCAGGCGGCTTCCCCAGCCCAGCAGCCGCGGCCGCGCCCCCAGACGAATGCGGGACCCCCAATGGCCCGGTCCCCGGGGCCCACCCACCTGGTCGGCGATGTGCTGGGTCTCGGCGGTGGCCGGCTGCGCGGCGGAGGGCGCCCCGCACATCATCTTGGCGACGGCAGAGGGACTCGGCGAAGGGACTGGACGAAGGGACGCCGCGGCTCCGCGGCTCAAATAGACGCGGCGGTCACGTGACGTGCGGGCGGAACCAAGGCGCGGGGGAGGGGGCAGCTTGGCTTGGGAGTCCCCAGCGGGGTCGCGGTGGCCCCGCAGGACGGGGCGCGGGGCAGGACGCAGGGCAGGGTGCGGAGCGGGGAGCCTGGCCACCCCCGGCCGCGGGCTCCGTCTCCGCGCCCAGGGCCGGTGTCAGGAGGGAGCGCCCCCCTCCCTGGGTTGGTGTCGTCTTCCCCGGCGCGAGTCACGAGGACCGGGGCGGGGGCGCGGCCGGGTGTCGCCGGCGGGTTGGGCGTGCAGGGTGGGAAGACAGGGGAGGGGCAGTCGAAGTGGGCGTAATCCTGCAGGGTGGCGGGGTCCGGGCCGCGCCCAAGGGAGGGCGCGGGTGGGGTGGGCGCCTCCCTGCAGGGGTCAGGGGTCCTGGCCCCGCGGGGTAGGTGTGCGGGCTGCAGTGGACGTCACCGCTTGTGACCGGGACACTGAAGGCTGAAGGGGGTGGGCAGAGGGGCCCAGGGAGGGGAGACGGCGCCCCCGCGCCTCAGGCTGGGTGGGGACAGGGGTACAGCAGAGGGGTGAGAAGAAGGCAGGGCTCGCTGGGGGATTGGGGTTTTAGGATTTCTTTTTCTTTCTTTTTTGTTTCTTTCTATTCGTTTTCTTTTTTTTTAATTCTTGAGTCTCGCTCAGTCGTCCAGCCTGGTGCAATGGCAGGATCTCGGCTCACTGCAACCTCTGCCTATCGGGTTCAAGCACTTCTCCTGCCTCAGCCTCCTTAGTAGCTGAGACTACAGGCGCCGGCCTCTATGCCTGGCACATTTTTTGTATTTTAGTAGAGACGGGGTTTCACCATGTTACTCAGGCTGGTATCGAACTCCAGAGCTCAGTCTCCCAACTCAGCCTCCCAAAGTGCTGGGATTACTGGCTCATGCAGCACGCAGCCACCTGGCAAATTTTTGTATTTTTGGTAGAGACAGGGGTTCATCATATTGGCCAGGCTGGTCTCGAACTCCTGGCCTCGTGATCCACCTGCCTCAGTCTCCCAAAGTGCTGAGATTACAGGCGTGAGCCACTGCTCCTGGTCTCTTTTTTTTCTTTTTTTCTTTCTTTCCTTCCTTCCTTCTTCCTCCTCCTCTTCCTTCTTTTTCTTTCTTCTTCTTATTTTTTTTTGACAGGGTCTTGATGTGTTGCCCAGGCTGGAGTGCAGTGGCCTGATCACAGCTCACTGCAGTCTGGACCTCCTGGGCTCAAGCAGTCTTCCCATCTCAGCCGCTGTAGTATCTGGGACCACAGGCTCCCCCTACCATACCCATATATATATAAGAGAGAGTGTCACCATGTTGTCCAGGCTGGTCTGGAACTCTTGAGCAATCTGCCTGCTTCAGCCTCCCAAAGTGCTGGGATGACAGGCTTGAGCCACCACACAGGCCCTTTGGTTTCGGATGTCGATTAGATAGACCCTCCTGGACGCAAGGCCCCAACAGGAGCGCCCCATGAATGGGTTGTAGGGAGTTTCCCTTACATGCCAGGGCACAGCCTGGTCTGTCACTTCAGGGAAGGGCCCAAAGGGTTGGGCAGTCAGGTGTGATTGAAGCCTGGGGGATCGGGACAGAGACTCCCATCATTGTTGAATGAATGAAGGCAGATTTGCCCCCACAAAAATGGAAAACTCTTCTATGTGGAAAACAAAGTGTCAGAGAAGAAAATGGGAAAGAAGAGAAAGGGATGTTGGCTGCCTGTGCGGGCCCTGCAGCTCTGTGGGGTTGGCATGGTGGGAGGCATTGGTCTTGAGGCCTTGGGTCCTGAGGTGCCTTCTGGAGTGAGATCCTCGCTCTCCCTGCTGGAGCTGAGTCTTAGGTGCCTGCATTTTACAGACAGGAGGGTGACAGCTATGGAAAGAGACAAAGCTCAGGCAAATGAGAACAAAAGGCCGTTTATTCAGGGCTTGCTGCAAAGGGAGTCGCCATCCTCTCTTGTGTTGGCAGAGATTCCGAAGGAGGCGGGGGCGGGGGCAGGGAAGAGCCTGGAACAGAAGGGGAGGCTCAGGTGCACCTGAGGGAGGCTGTGGCCTGGGGAACTGGAAGCGGGGCTCACCAGGAGTGTGACCATGACGGCTCCGGCTCCGTTGCCCAAGCAATCACTACACTGCCACCCAGGGTTGCAGCAGAGAGTTTGAACTGCAAGGCTGTTCAACCAGGAGATGGGAGGAGACCTCAAATCCACCCCCCTGAGGAGTTTGGGGCTGGGGACTTTAGGGGTTTGCAGCAGGCTGAGGGCAGCGGCCATTGACAGGTGGAGGAGTGCAGGGCGAGGTTGTGAGATGGGGTGGAAGGAACTGTGTTCTCATGCTGGTTCACTTCCTCTGTGGAGCTCTTCAAACTGGTCGGCCTGGAATTAAGGATCTGAAACACCCTAAGGAATTCTTAAAGAAAAGCCTCATGATTAAAAGAGATTCCATCTATAGGAACAGTGGGGGTGCAGGTGGTCACAAGTGCTACGTGACTCTTGGGAGTGCCGCTTTTGACCTTTGTTACAGCAGGTTTTGTTGTTGTTGTTGTTGTTGTTGTTTTCTCTGAGACAGAGTTTCACTCTTGTTGCCCAGGCTGGAGTGCAATGGCACAATCTCCGCTCACTGTCCTCCCCCTCCCAGGTTCAAGTAATTCTCCTGCCTCAACCTCCCGAGTAGCTGGAATTACAGGTGTGTGCCAGCATGCCTGGCTAACTTTTGTACAGGGATGGGGTTTCACCCTGTTGGCCAGGCTGGTCTTAAACTCCTGACCTCAGGTGATCCACCCACCTCGGCCTCCCAAAGTGCTAGAATTACAGGCGTGAGCCCCTGCATCCGGTCTATAACTCTGTTTCTGATGAATGCTTGGTCATGACTCTATTTCTGTCCAGAACCTGTGCAGAAAGCTTCTGGCTAGCTGCAGAGTTTGTGGTCTGGCCTCTGGACAGTCGCTGTGGTTCAGAGCTCTCTTCTCATGTTTGGTCTGGCTGTTTTCTGTTTGTGTTCATTGTCTCATGAAGTCAAAGCTTCCTTAGTGCTGTAGGTCCGGTGCAAGCAGATGTTTCAAACCGTCTTGGAGGGCAGGCGCTGGAGCACAGCTGCCTGAGGGTGCACTCAGCCTCCTTTCCTGTGCTGTGTGGTGAAGGACCAATGGCTGAAGCCCTCTGTCCCTCTCTGTGGGGATAATGCTCATAACCAACCTCAATTTATTTTAAAGGACTAAGTGAATTCTTAAGTACAAAACGCTTGGGACGGTGTCTGAGCTCCAGGGTAAGTTGTCAGTGTTGTTAGCACTGTTATATTACTGTACTAATAAAAGTCAACCTATAATTTGTATGACTTTTTCAATCAGAAGCCCTGGAATTGTTTGTTTTTTTTTTTTTGAGACAGGGTCTGACTCTGTTGCCCATGCTGGAGTTCAGTGGCATGACCACAGCTCACTGCAGCCTGGACCTCCCAGGTTCAAGCAATCTTCCCACCTCCGCCTCTTGAGTAGCTGGGGCTACAGGTGTGCACCACCATGCCTGGCTAATTTTTAAATTTTTTGTAGAGTTGGAGGTCTCACTACGTTGCCCAGGCTAATCTTGAACTCCTAGACCCAAGTGATCCTCCTGCCTCTGAAACCACCTTTGCAAAAACTATGTCAGTGAGAAAATGGTAGCATTGGGAGAGATCTGACGCAGCCCGCCCTGCGGCAGCCTTTAGCCTTTAGGCTGCCTGGATTATTCCTGCGCTTGGGCTGAGCTCACTTTGGCAGACATTTACTTTACAGTTTAGAGGATACTGGCCCTTCCCCGAAATTCAGCCACCTTTGCAAAACTCATGAGAGACTAGGCTAGGAGAAGGCGAGGAGCCTGAACTCAGGGAAAGTGTAGAAAAACAATTCCCAGCCATTATTCTAGAGATCCCAAGACAGCAACCTCCCCGGTTAGTCCTGCGGATAACGTCGCTACTGTTGACTGGCCTTTTGAGCTAGCTCTGCAGGTTTTCAGCATGTCTAACACCCATGGCTCTACCTGGACCCACTGACCACGGCGCCTGTGGCCTCAGCCAGAAGCAGCTCAGTGCAGGAGGACAGCTTCCCACGATTTCATCCCCGATCCACCCAGTCAACAGCAGGCCCCCATGCCTCGCCACCCAGCCCCTTCCTCCAAACTGCCTTTGAAAGACCCTGAGCCACAGGACTTTGGTAAGATTTATTTGAATAATAACTCCATCTCCCTGTGGCTTGGCCGGGCTCACATCGCTTAACGTTCTTTACTGCAAAGCTGCCGTCTTTGTGCAATGAGCAGGAAGAACCTGTCGGGCGGTTCCACCTCGGCCTCCCAGAGCGTCGGGATTACAGGCATGAGCCACCACGTCTGGCTCCCAGAGCATTGGGATTATAGGTGCGAGCCACCACGTCCGGCTCCCAGAGCGTTGGGATTACAGGCGTGGACCCACCACGCCCAGCTCCTCCCATTCTCTGGTGCCAGAGTTTTTCATTTTACTGAAGGCAAGGGAAAAAGACCAAATACCTTGCCTCCCCACTTAGAGAATGAGAAAGAAAACAATTATGAATCGTTCTTATCTGAGGAAAGTGCACCTTTGAAGTTATTGGGCCCAGAGAGGAATGAGAATGAGGCAGCAATCACATGCTGTTTCTCCTAGAGCTGCTCACCATCTCTGGAGACTGCCTTCTCTCACCACAAGTAGCTTTAAGTGAACCTAACGCTGCTGCACACGGGACACAGTAATCCATACAGTGTATAGCCAATCACTAATCAATATTATTTCTGTAAACCAATGAGACTCCCTAATAGGCAACTTTGTATCAGCCTGCTCCTTGTCCCCCTTTTGTCTTTAAACACCTGCTTGTTGGCCGGGTGCAGCAGCTCACTCCTGTAATCCCAGAACTTTGGTAGACTGAGGTGGGTGGATCACTGGAAGCCAGGAGATCAAGTCCAGTCTGGCCAACGTGACCAGTCTCTACATGGCCTGTTTCTACTAAAAATACAAAAAAAATAGGCTGGGCATGGTGGTTCATGCCTGCAATCCCAGCACTTTGGGAGGCCGAGGTGGGCAAATCACCTGAGGTCAAGAGTTGGAGACCAGCCTGGCCAACATGATGGAACCCCATCTCTACTAAAAATACAAAAAAAATTAGCCAGGCATGGTGTTGGGTGCCTGTAGTCCCAGCTACTAGGGAGGCTGAGGCAAAAGAATCGCTTGAACCTGGGAAGTAGAGGTTGCAGTGAGCTGAAATCGCACCACTGCACTCCAGCCTGGGCAGCAAGAGTGAAACTCGGGCTCTAAAACAAAAACAAAAAAAGCCTGTGCAACAAAGGTGAAAACAGTACTCCCAAGGCAACGTGGAAGTGTGTCCTGCTGTCCTCAGCTTCAGCCCAGGCACAGTCTCCACATCAGTTCTGCCTCAGCTTCTCCCTTCGACCAGGAAGAAAGGAAGGAAGGACTGACACGAGTTAGGGCCACCTCGGAGACTTTGAACATCACTTACATGTGAAATCTGTATTCAGAAGGATCAAAGTTTGAAACTCAAAACTATTTCAGAATCTCACTTTTGAAATCTTGGGTTTTGCCAGGGTCGGTCGAACCGAAGTCTGTACATTGATGGAGTTTTCTTCTGTGTGCTTCCTCCACACCCTGATCCAGGCTTCCTGGGGTTTCTGAGCTTTTTGTTAATACTCATAGTGAGTATTAACATAGTGACTCAGGCACCTGTTCCTGGTTCCAGTCAGTTGCTTGTGTTTCCATCATGGAAAAGTTGCATCATGAGGATTTGTTGTGATTAAATTCTAGACATCGGAGGGTCTCAGCCCATGCAGTAGGTGATGGGGGCTGTGGGCACCAGGTGCCGTGGGAGGGCTGCTGGGCACCTGTTGATGAACCTGCAGGCGGTGCTGCCAGGGGGGCGCTGGCTGGTGCCAATGCTGCTGACTTGGCGGGCTGGAGGTGAAAACCCCTCTGCTGCAGGATGTGCTAGTGGGTCGCAGGTCCTTCCTGTTTGCTGAGCGTATGCTGCAGCTGCCTTTCTTAACCACTGCTAGCCCTGCCTTCTTCCAAAACCTGCGGGTAGATCCAAAGCCCTGCAAATTTCTACTGAGGTCACGCCTTGGCAACGTGAATTCCAGTACTCTCCACATTTCTGTTTGAGGATGTCGTAAAAGCCAGTGGCTTCCAAGGAAACAGGCCTGAGACCAGGCATGAACTGTTCACCCTCACATCTGGCTGTGAGCCTTATGCATCCCTTTCATACGTCTGCTTTTGCTGTTGAGGAGCCCCTACTGCAAGTATGGGGAGAAGAGAAAGAAAATGAAGGAAACACCCAGTGAGCCAGCGGAGGGAGGCCCACAGGGCACTTGCCTGTTGGACCCAATACAAGGAAAAGTGCTCAGAACTCAGGTCTTCAGCACCGTTCAAAACACACAAGCACAAGATGGTGGCAGGTGTCTCATCAAACTCTTGTCCTGCGCAGGCTCTGGGATGGACAGATCCGTCACAGCAGGTGCACCGTGTGCTCTGGGCTGGGTCATGGGGCTGTGGTGCCAACATCTCCGTGTGTGACTCAGTCCCACTGTGGGGTGACTAAGCAGGACCAGACCAGAAACTGGACAAGCTTCTAAGAGCATGGCCCTGCCTGACCTTGTTACAGGAAAGGGTCCCGATCGGGACCCCAAGAGAGGGTTCTTGGATCTCGCACAAGAAGGAGTTCAGGGCAAGTCCACAGAGTAAAGTGAAAGCAAGTCTATGAAGAAAGTGAAGGAATGAAAGAATGGCTACTGCATAGAGCGGCCCTGAGGGCTGCTGGGGGCCCATTTTTATGGTTATTTCCTGATGATATGCTAAATAAGGGATGGGTTATTCATGCCTCCCCTTTACAGACCATATAGGATAACTTCCTGACGTTGCCATGGCATTTGTAAACTGCCATGGTGCTGGTGGGAGTGTAGCAGTGAGTAGGACCTGAGGTCACTCTGGTGGCCATGCTGGTTTTGGTGGGCTTGGGCTGGCTTCTTTACTGCAACCTGTTTTATCAGCAAGGTCTTTATGGCCTATATTTTGTACTGACCTATCTCATTCTGTGACATAGAATGCCTTAACCTTCTGGGACTGCAGCCCAGTAGGTCTCAGCCTCATTTTACCCAGCTCCTATTCAAGATGGAGTTGCTCTGGTCCAGATGCCTCTGACGACATGTTTATGCAATGTTTGACCCACAGTAGATAAGGCTCTGGCTAAGCCCTTGTCTTATGGTTATCGAGAGCATATCATCAATCAGCAAAATGAATAGTGGTGGCCAGGCACGGTGGCTCATGTCTGTAATCCCAGGACTTTGTGGGGGCCAAGGTGAGAGGATCGCTTGAACTCAGGAGTTCAAGACCAGACTGGGCAAAGTAATGAGACCCCATCTGTGATGGTTAATACTGAGGGTCAACTTGATTGCGTTGAAGGATGCAAAGTATTGACCCTGGGTGTGTCCGTGAGAGTGTTGCCAAAGGAGTTGAACATTGGAGTCAGTGGGCTGGGAAAGGCAGACCCGCTCTTAATCTGGGTGGGCACCATCTAGTCAGCTGCCAGCATGGCTAGAATATAAAGCAGGCAGGAAAATGTGAAAAGATGAGACTGGCCTAGCCACCCAGCCTACATCTGTCTCCCATGCTGGATGCTTCCTGCCTGTGAACATCGGACTCCAAGTTCTTCAGTTTTGGCACTCGGACTGGCTCTCCATGCTCCTCAGCCTGCAGACGGCTTATTGTGGGACCCTGTGATCATGTGAGTTCATACTTAATAAACTCCTCCGTATATTTATCATGTATATATAGAGGATACTCCATATATAAGTAGGAGATATATATATATATATATATATGCAGGATACTATATATATCGTATATATATCCTCTATACATATGTATGATATATATATCCTATTAGATGTATGTATCCCATATATATATACACACACACACACACATATACACACACACACACACACATACACACACATATATATATGAGCCCTGGAGATCGAGGCTGCAGTGAGCTGTGATGGCATCACTGCACTCTAGCCTAGAAGACAGAGTGAGACACTGTCTCTTAAAAAAATCAATAAATACCCAGGCACGGTTGCTCACGCCTGCAATCCTAGCACTTTGAGAGGCCAAGGTGGGTGGATCACCTGAGGTCAGGAGTTCAAGACCGGCCTGACCATCATGGTGAAACCCCATCTTTAAAAAAAAAAAAAAAAATCAATAAATAACGCTGGGCGAGGTGGCTCACGTCTGTAATCCCAGCACTTTGGGAGGCCGAGGCAGGCAGATCACAAGCTCAGGAGTCTGAGACCAGCCTGGCCAATATGGTGAAACCCCATCTCTATGAAAATACAAAAATTATCCAGGCATGGTGGCAGGCACCTGTAATCCTAGCTACTCAGAAGGCTGAGGCAGGATAATTGCTTGAACCCGAGAGCTGGAGTCTGCAGTGAGCTAGACTGAACCACTGCATTCCAGCTTGGGTGACAGAGACTCCATCTCAATAAATAAATAAATAAATAAATAAAATAAAAGTAGTGAGACATTTCCGGCCACTTAAAAATTTGAAATTATGGTCTTTAATATTCATTAAAAACTAGGTCATAATTTCTTGTCTCCACCTCTACCCCGGGGGAAAAAAGAGAATACACAGTGAAAAAGAGGTTTAAACTTAGTTTTCCTTAAGGTTGAGCCCTAGTGTGACTTTCAGTCAGAAATGGGTTACACTGGACAGATGCGGTGGCTCACGCCTGTAATCCCAGTACCTTAGGAGGCCAAGGCAGACGGTTCACAAGGTCAGGAGATCGAGACCATCCTGGCCAACATGGTGAAATCCCGTCTCTAGTAAAATTAGCTAGGTGTGGTAAGGCGCACCTGTAGTCCCAGCTACTCGGGAGGCCGAGGCAGGGAAATTGCTTGAACCTGAGAGGCAGAGGTTGCAGTGAGCCAATGTCATGCCACTGCACTCCAGCCTGGCGACACAGCAAGACTCTGTCTCAGTAAAAGAAGTGGGTTACACTGTGACAGGTCGAGGTGGCTCACACCTGTAATTCCAGCACTGTGGGAGGCCCGGGGGGGCAGGGGCAGATCACTTGAGGTCAGGCATTCAAGACTAGCCAAGCAACGTGGCAAAACCCCGTATCTACTAAAAATACAAAAATTAGCCGGATGTGGTGGCAGGCACCTGTCGTTGCAGCTACTTGGGAGGCCGAGGCAGGAGATGCTTGGAGCCGGGAGGTAGAGGTTACAGTGAGGTGAGATTGCGCCACCGTACTCCAGCCTGGGCGACAGTGAGACTCTGTCTCAAAAAAAAAGGTGGGGAAGTTACACTAGAGAGTGTTTGTGTTTCTGCCTTCAACAGGTCATGCCAGGAGAAGAGATTTTTTTAAGTCACTTTATTCTATTTCCAAGCTTAGTCTTCCCTATTTTTAGAGACCACCTCCATGTCCTTTGTCTGCAGCCTGGCATCTTGAGCCTGCTGTGGAGGGGTGCTCCCGACGCACAACCTCACCCTCCTAGCACCACTGAGTCCCTCCCACCGTGTTCTCAGCATAGGGATGAGAGGTACCCACTGTGCCAGATGCCTGCTGTGTGCAGGATGTACCCACTGTGTGCGTGATATACCCACTGTGTGTGACGTACCCACTGTGTGCGTGATATACCCACTGTGTGTGACGTACCCACTGTGTACCCACTGTGCGCATGACATACCCACTGTGTGTGTGACGTACCCACTGTGCGCGTGACGTACCCACTGTGCGTGACGTACCCACTGTGCACGTGACGTACCCACTGTGTGCGTGACGTACCGTGTGTGTGACGTACCGTGTGATGTACCGTGTGCGTGACGTACCCACTGTGTGTGTGACGTACCCACTGTGTGCGTGATGTACCCACTGTGTGTGATGTACCCACTGTGTGCGTGACGTACCCACTGTGTGCGTGACATACCCACTATGTGTGACGTACCCACTGTGTGCGCGATATACCCACTGTGTGTGATGTACCATGTGTGTGATATACCCACTGTGTGTGTGACATACCCACTTTGTGTGTGATATACCCACTGTGTGTGATATACCCACTGTGTGCGTGATATACCCACTGTGTGTGTGACATACCCACTTTGTGTGTGATATACCCACTGTGTGCGTGACGTACCCACTGTGTGCGTGATATACCCACTGTGTGCAGGACGCACCCACTGTGTGTGATGTACCCACTGTGTGCATGATATACCCACTGTGTGTGACGTACCCACTGTGTGTGCGTGATATACCCACTGTGTGTGTGACGTACCCACTGTGTGTGCGTGATATGCCCACTGTGTGCGTGATATACCCACTGTGTGCAGGATGCACCCACTGTGTGTGACGTACCCACTGTGTGCGTGATATACCCAGTGTGACGTACCCACTGTGTGCGTGACATACCCACTGTGTGTGATGTACCGTGTGTGACGTACCCACTGTGTGCGTGATATACCCACTGTGTGTGACGTACCCACTGTGTACGTGACATACCCACTGTGTGCGTGACATACCCACTGTGTGCGTGCAGGGCCTCTTCCCATTTGTGCTTGTCCCCTAGAAAGTCATGTCCGCTGGAACCTCGGAATGTGGCCTTCATTCGGAAAACAGGTCTTTCCAGGCATGGTTAGTTAACATGAGGTCACACTGGATTAAAGCAGGCCTAAGGCCACTGACTGGCATCCTAAGAAGAGGGCAGAAACCGCTTGAACCCCGGGCGACAGAGTGAGACTCTGTCTTTTTTTTTTTTCTGAGACGAGTCTCGCTCTGTCGCCAGGCTGGAGCGCGGTGGCGCAGTCTTGGCTCACTGCAACCTCCGCCTCCCAGGTTCAAGTGATCCATCCGCATCAGTCTCCCAAGTAGCTGGGACTACAGGCACGTTCCACCATGCCTGGCTAATTTTTGTATTTTTAGTAGAGACGGGATTCACCATGTTGGCCAGGATGGTCTCAATCTCTTGACGTCATGATCCGTCCGCCCACCTTGGCCTCCCAAAGGGCTGGGATTATAGGTATGAGCCACCATGCCCAGTGGAGACTCAAAAAAGAAGAAGAAAAGGAGAGGCCACGGAGATGGGAAGAACGCTTGTGAAGACACACACAGGGAGGGGCCGCGAGAAGATGGAGGCAGAGCTGGGGAGATGTGGGGGGCAGGTGGGGAGAGCACTGGGAGCCGCCAGGAGCTGGAGGCGGCAGGAAGGACCCTTCCCTGGAGCCTTCAGAGGAACATGTCTCTGCGGACACCTTCTCGGCCTTCTGGCCTCCAGAGCTGTGAGAGAATAAACTACTGTCACTTTAAGGCACCCAGTTAGTGGTTAGGACCCACAGGAGAGGGACGTCTTCCCTGTACATCGCACAGTATATATATTTTTATTTCGGGAGGCAGCATCTTGCTCTGTTGCCCAGGCTGGAGTGCAGTGGCGTGGTCTCAGCTCACTGCAGCCTGGAGCTCCTGACCTAAAGCAATCCTCCCGCCTCCACCCCCATCCCCCCACCCAGTAGCTGGAACTACAGGCAGTTACCACCACACTTGGCTACTTTGTGTATTTTTCTGTAGAGACAGGGTTTTGCCATATTGTCCAGGCCAATATATATTTTCCAGCACAGAAACAAAATTTGGCTTTAATGACGTCACACACACCCTTGGACCTATCCGTTCCCATCATGCTGAGCCTAGAGTTGAAACACCAAGGCTGGGCTGGGCGCGGTGGCTCACACCTGTAATCCCAGCACTTTGTGAGGCCAAGGTGGTTGGATCACAAGGTCAGGAGATCAAGATCATCATGGCTAACATGGTGAAACCCTGCCTGTACTAAAAACACAAACAATTAGCTGAGTGTGGTGACACACACCTGTTATCCTAGCTACTTAGGAGGCTGAGGCAGGTGAATCTCTTGAATCTGGGAGGTGGACGTTGCAGTGAGCAGAGATTTCGCCACTGCACTCCAGCCTGGGTGACAGAGCGAGACTCCATCTCAAAAGGAAAAAAGACCAAGGCTAAGAACACAAAGGACCCAGAAACATGGAATTTTCTACATTCTAGACAATAAAACACAAGTGGGACGACCTCAGGACAGGATGTAGATCAACATGATGCCGCGTGAAGTGGAGAGATGTCAGTCTGTCTTTATCATGTGGCATCACTGTACAGCTTCTGTTGCTAACCTGGGCCCAGGGAGCCATTCACAGCTGTTTCTCCACTCGCACCTGCCAGGCACGGAGTGCAGGGCAGATACAACCGCCAAAAACCACTGCTGTTAGGAGCTGATGTGAGAGTGGGCAATGTGCATGACTGGGAAACATATGCATTCCCCAGATTCGCGTCAGACTCTTTTTCTCGGTGGGGGGAGGGAGAGAGTCTCACTCTGTTGCCAGGCTGGAGTGCAGTGGCCCATCGCGGCTCACCGCAACCTCTGCCTCCCAGATCCAAGCGATTCTCCTGCCTCAGCCTCCTGAGTAGCTGGGATTACAGGTGCCCGCCCCACGCCCCACTGATTTTTGTGTTTTTAGTAGAGACGGGGTTTCATCATGTTGGCCAGGCTGGTCTTGAAGTCCTGACCTCGGGTGATCCACCTGCCTCGGCCTCCCAAAGTGCTGGGATTACAGGCGTGAGCCTCCACCCCTCACCCCCAAATGTTAACACCTTACACAAGCACAGTAAGACACAATAGCATGAATTCATCCATAGGGTGGCCCCTCTTTCACTGCTGTCCCCCCACACTCCATGTTGTCGGCTGTGGTCTCAGACAGTTGCTCTGTCTCTGTCTTTCACATTCTTGACACTTGTAGACTATCAATCAATTAGTATTATTTTTGAGACAAGGTTTTGCTGTGTCGCCCAGGCTGGAGTGCAGTGGTGTGATTCAACTCACAGTAGCCTCCCAGGCTCAGGTGATCCTCCCATCTCAGCCTCTGAAGTATCTGGGACTACAGACGCCACCTTGCCTGGCTAATTTTTGTATTTTTTGTAGAGACAGGGTCTTGCCAGTCTCCAACTCCTGGGCTCAAGTGATCCACCCACCTTGGCCTCCCAAAGTGTTGGGATTGCAGGTGTGAGCCACTGCGCCTGCAGGCCCAGTCGTATTTTGAAAACATATGCTGATGCATTACTTATTTTGGTGAGATTTTGTGTCAGAGGATCATGACATGTGTACTAAAATTACTTTTTTTTTTTTTTTGTAAGCACGGCACATCTAACACCTACATAGGATAGGGCTTCTTTATGCTTGGTCGTCTTCCTTTTCGTGCTTTGGGTTTTTCACAGCATAAAGCTCTAAAATGTGTGCTCTAAAACCCATGCATATGTTATCGCCTGGCACCACCACCAAACTGAGTCTGTCAGCTCCAGGCCAGGTTACATCATTACTAAAAGAACTAATTCTGATTCTAGGCCAGGCGGGTGGCTCATGCCTGTAATCTCAGCACTTGGGGAAGCCAAGGAAGGTGGATCACCTGAGGTCAGGAGTTTGAGACCAGCCTGGTGAAACCTGGTCTTTACTAAAAGTACAACGTTTAGTTGGGCATGATGGCGCATACCTGTAATCCCAGCTACTCTGGAGGCTAAGGCAGGAGAACCACTTAAACCTGGGAGGCGGAGGTTGCAGTAAGCCAAGATCGCACCATTGTACTCCAGCCTGGGTGACAAGAGTGAAACTCCATGTCAAAAAAAAGAAAAAAAACAAAAACAAAAAAAACCTAATTCAAATTCTAAAACCAGTTGCTAAAATGTTTCTCAACTTTTTTTTTTTTTTTTTGAGACAGAGTCTCAAAGTCTGTCACTGGGCTGGAGTGCAGTGGTGTGATCTCGGCTCACTGCAACCTCCACCTCCCAGGTTCAAGTGAGCGATTCTCCTGCCTCAGTCTCCCGAGGAGCTGGGATTATGGGCGCCCACCACCATGCCTGGCTAATTTTTGTATTTTTGGTAGAGATGGGGTTTCACCAAGTTGGCCAGGATGGTCTTGATCTTTTTACCTCAGGATCCTTCAGCCTCAGCCTCCCAAAGTGCTGGTTTGCAATTCTGAATTTCCAAAATGGAGTACTGTGCCTGATAGCTTGTATATTCTCAGTCAGTTTCACCGAGTGTGTGAAGTGGCAGTTACCTGGAGGGGCAGCACAGCCACTCGGCCTCCCAAAGTGCTGGGATTACAGGTGCCCGTCACCACGCTTGACCCTCTAATTTTTGTATTTTCAGTAGAGACGGGGTTTCACCATGTTGGCCAGGCTGGTCTCCAACTCCTGACCTCAGGTGATCCACCCATCTCGGCCTCCCCAAGTATTGGGATTACAGGCGTGAGTCACTGTGCCCGGCCTTCCAACTCTTTATGAAAAATTTCAAACGTAGAAAAAGTCAGAAGATAGGTCAGTGGAGACCTGTATTCCTGCCTCTAGACTCCACAGCTGTTAACAGTTCGCCATAGTTGATTATCTGCATACACACGTGTGTGTAATTTACTTTTTTGCAGAATGAATTTCCAGACATCATGACACGTCACCTTTACCAAAGAGTTCAGCAATTATTTCTAAAAATAAAGAACATTTTTCTACATCAGAGGATGGCAAACTATGGTCCTAGGCCAAATCCAGCCACCCACGATTTTTAAAAATAAAGTTTCGAGCCGAGGCCTGTGGTCCCAGCTCCTCCGGAGGCTGCGGCTAGAGGATCCCTTGAGCCCAGGAGGCAGAGGCTGCAGTGAGCCGAGATCGCACCACTGCACTCCAGTCTGGGCGACAGAGCGAGACCCTGTCTCAGGAAAAAAATACACGTGGGCTTATAAATAAAATGAGATTAAAAAACAAGAGAGCTTTGCCTCCTTACCCCGATCAATCGCAGCCCCTCGCGAGGCGCAGGCGCGCTCCGCCCCCCTCCAACCCGATGGTTCGGCGCATGCGCACAGGCAGGGAGTGCGTGCCCTCTCTGTTGCCTTCGGCCTCTGGCGGCTACAGTTGCGCAGCTCGGGCACTGCGAGGCGGTGGCGTGCGCCTAGGCAGTGTCGCGGGCCTGTGACGTCACGCCGCGCGCCGGGCCAGGAGGAGGTGGTCGCAGGCGGCGTGTGTTTCGTGTGCTGGGACCCGACGACTCAGAGACAGGGCTTCTTGCCCTCCAGCGTCATGGTTTCGCGTGTGCAGCTCCCGCCTGAGATCCAGCTGGCTCAGCGCCTGGCGGGGAACGAGCAGGTGACCCGAGACCGGGCGGTGAGGAAGCTCCGGAAATACATCATCGCTAGGACTCAACGGGCTGCAGGTTGGCAGGGTGTGGGCGGCGGGCGTCTCGCGGGCCGGCTGGGGCTGTTGCAGGTGCCAGCGGCGGCGGCCGGGGCTAGGGGCCCTCCGAGCTTTGTGGAGCACACACGTGGCCGGGCCGGGTAGGCGGGGCCCACGGGCCTGTTCCCTTTGCTACTGGCTCTTGGCCTGCCCCTGGTCCCAGGCCCCCACGACTGCTTTCCCTTATAGTGCGGTGACTTCTGGTCCCTCTGCGAGGACGCTCCTCCCCAGCCCCCTAACTCCTTTCCTAGCTCAGACGTCCCTCCCTCCAGTAGACCAGGTACTCCTGCTGCCCTGCTGTTCGGGCACCCAGCATTTTCCCCTCATTGAAGCATTTCTGTGTGCAATTTGTGTTCGTGGTTCCCGTGGTTCTCCGAGCGTGGCCCCCCCATCAGCAGTAGCATCCTCTGGACATTTGTTAGAAATGCACATTCGATGCTGGGCGCCGTGGCCCAAGCCTGTAATGCCAGCTTCTTGGGAAGCTGACGTGGTAGGATCACAAGAGCCCAGCAGTCCAGCCTGGCAACAGAGCAAGACCCCGTTTCCATGAAAAAAGAGAAGAAAGAGATGCAAGTTCTAGGGTCCCAGCCCTGCCAAATCAGGACCAGCAGTCTGCTTTAGGAAGCTGTTCAAGTGCTTCTGCTGCCCACACTCAGCCTGAGAACCCCTACTCCAGGAACAGGTTGCCAGACACACAGGACTTCAATGAATGTCAACTGAGTAATGTTTCACTTTTTTTTTTTTTTTAAAGATGGGGTTTCACCATGATGGCCAGGCTGGTCTTGAACTCCTGACTTCAGGTGATCCACCCACCTCGGCCTACCAAAGTGCTAGGGTTACAGGCATGAGCCACCACACCTGGCCTTGTTTCACATTTAAAAAAAATTATTTTTCTGAGTAAGATCTCACTCTGTCATGCAGGGTCACGGCTCACTGCAGCCTCTACCTCCCAGGCTCAAGTGAGCCTCCCATCTCAGCCTCCCCAGTGGCTTAGGTGACGTGCCACCACAACCAGCTAAGTTTTGTATTTTTTGTACAAATTGGGGTCTTCCTATGTTGCCCAAGCTGATCTTGAACTCCTGGCCTCTAGTGATCCCGCCTCAGCCCTCAATTCCAAAGTGCTGGGATTACAGGCATGAGCCACCACACCTGACCTAATTTTATATGTTTCCCTTGCTAGTCTGAATGCCTGAGTTAATTTTTTTCTTTTAATATTTGAGATATGTTACAAAAAAGTGCAGAAACCCTCAGTGTAATGCTGGGTAAATTATCACCAACAGATTAACCTGTGTGGCCACTGTCCAGCTTAGGAAATGGTTGAGGTTCACAGTTTTGAATTTCCAAAGTGGAGTACTTTGCCTGATACCTTGTAGATTCTCAGTCAGTTTCACTGAGCGCGTGAAGTGACAGTTACCTGGATGAGCCGCACAGCCACAGGCACATCAGGTTCTGGGTTAGAAGGATTGTCTGAAGGGAGCGTCACATTCTGCTCCCCACTGCCTTTACTGTAAGTGGGACTTTGGTCTCATTCAGACAGTCACATTTCTGTGGCTTCCTTTCTGGCACTGAAATGTTGCTGTTTGATGCAGATGGTTTTACTCATGACGAGCTGCTGAAAGTGTGGAAAGGACTGTTCTATTGCATGTGGATGCAGGACAAGCCGCTCCTCCAGGTGAGTGGGGTGAGCAGCAGAGGAGGCTGCAGAAGCAGTGGGGGAGGGTGGATTGGCATCTCCACCCGGTTTTAATATGGCCGAAGACCCTGGGGGAGGTCGTGTGGCCTTGATGCTCAGTTCTGCATGGCTGGTGGGTGTGGGCCTTTGGTTAGAGTAAGTCGTACACTTGCTGAGGACGTGGATGTGATTGACTGAGTTGTGCGCTGTAGCAGCACTGGCTCGGTGGGTGAAAACTGGGTTTTGTGTTTGTCCTGGGTTGCAAACAAGTGCTGAAATAGTGGAAGCCAACAGGCTGAATCAAGTCTCCTGAGACAAGCACTTCTCCCACTAGCTTTTTCCAGACATTGTTTCTCAAATTGTGAATTTTGTGGTCTCCTTCAAAATCGCCTGGGTGGTGAGGGTACATAGTTAAATTCAGATTCCTGGGCCATATTCCATGCCCATTGGATTATCAAGGGGGGCTGTGAAAGGTCTCTTAGCAAGTGCCCTGAGTGACGCATGGCACAGTGGTGCAGGCACATGGCCAGTGATCTCTGGATTCTCGCAGCTCTCCTCCTCCTGATGGTTGAGGGATGCGAGTCCCAAGGCTCCCTTCTGCTCTCCCACGTCCCTCTTTGACCATGACTCTCTGTTGCTTAGGGCACAGCCCCCGTTAGGAGGGCAGTGCCTGCCATGGCCGTGTGAGAGGCTGTTGACGCCGGCTGTAGAGGGGGTCTTTCGCAGCAGGGGTAAAACCTCCAGTCCACTGAGCTAAGATCCCCTGGAAGCCGACTCTGTGATGAGTGAGTGGGTGGGTGAGTGGGTGGTTGTGTGTTTGTTATTGTGAGCTTCAGGGCTGAGGGGTTTTTGTTGTTTCCTGCACAGGAAGAATTAGGAAGGACCATTTCCCAGCTCATTCATGCTTTTCAGACCACGGAGGCACGTGAGTATGCTCTGCCGTGGTTGGGTACATTTGTAGATGTCAGAACCTCAGAGCATTGCAGACACTTAAGAGCAGGACGCAAACCAGACGCAGGAGGTTTGCATTCTCCAATCCAAAGCAAGGAACACATTAGAGCAAGAGAGCGCCAGCTGGTGTCTGCGGGCTTAGCGGGTGTGGGACACTGGCGTCTGCTGGCCTAGTGGGTGTGGGACGCTGGCGTCTGCGGGCTTAGCGGGTGTGGGACGCTGGCACCTGTGGGCACGTGTGTGAGACCCTGGTGCCTGTGGGTGCATGTGTGAGACCCTGGTGCCTGTGGGTGCATGTGTAAAGAAGGGGTTCCTGCATGTTCTCGCCTCACTTCCCAGAGTGGCTTTGCACTCCTCAGTGGTTCTCTTCTGGCTTCTTCCTCCTCCAGAGCACCTGTTCCTGCAGGCCTTCTGGCAGACCATGAACCGTGAGTGGACGGGCATCGACAGGCTGCGCCTGGACAAGTTCTACATGGTGAGGCAGCCGCCAGGGCACGAGGATGGCCTCCCATGTCTGCAAGAACGGTGTCGTGGCTGCTGGGCTGTCCTCTGTCATTGAGGGTCCTGGGGGTCTGCGTGTCCTCTGCTACTATTGACTGTGGCCCAGACCCCTCTGTGGGCGTATGGCCATGCTGATCAGTAGCCTAAAGCGGGGACAGCTGCAATGGGTGTTGAGTCCCATGGAGGGGCAGTGGCATTGTGGGGCAGACCTGGAGCTTTATTCAGGGGGTGAGGCTTGGCGTCCATCTGTCAGCAGCTCTGGGGGCCGGCGGTGTTCTTGGGGATGGCAGGGGTGACCACGGCCGTGGCCTTATCCTCCAGTGGCCCCTGGTACATGGGAAGGGTGGTCTGGTGAAGTTGGGCTGGGCTTCTGCTAACATGAACCTCCTTCTGTGTCAAAGCTCATGCGGATGGTCCTGAACGAGTCCTTGAAGGTTCTGAAGATGCGAGGCTGGGAAGAAAGGTGGGTGTGTGGCGGGCCTTTTCTGAGGGGACGCTCTTCTCGGGGGATGCTGTTCTTGGGGATGCAGTTGTGTGTTTGTCTTTTGATTCTTTGTAATAATTGTCAGCCTTTCCATTAAAGCATGCCCCAATGGTGCTTAGAGTGAAGACATTTTTTAAAATAAAGATTAGTTTGTGTGTTTGTGGAAACGGTGCCGTTTATCCCCAGGCTTGAAGGTCAGTTCTCACTGGGAGTCAGAAGGGAGTCCTCTCATGAAAGGGTGTCCAGCCGAGGGGCTTCTTAGAAAAACACGGCGTGCTCAGCTCTGTTAGCAGTGCTCTTTGTGTTTTTGAAGTAGGTCTCACTGTTGCCTGGGCTGGAGTGCAGTGGCGTGATCTCGGCTCACTGCAGCCTTGACCTCCTGGGCTCAAGTGATGCTCCTGCCTCAGCCTCCCAAGTGGCTGGGACTGCAGATGTGCACCACAGTCCCACGTAGTTTTTGTGTCTTTTTTGGTAGAGACGAGTTCTGTCCTGTTGCCCAGGCTGGTCTCAAACTCTTGGGCTCAAGCAATCTGTCTTCTAGTCCTCCCAAGTTGTCAGCAGTGCTAATTGCTCCTGATTCTGAAAATCTGTAACTTGTCCAGGCTTTCACTTCAGCAGAAGCACCTGAGGGGTGGTCTGGCCCCTGCATGTTCTGTCTAACCGTGGGCACCTACGGGTGCCAAGCCGGGGTGGGCGGGAGTAGACCCCCATCCCGGCAGCGTTGCCGCTTCTGCCTCTGCCTGCCGCCAGCCCCTGTGGCCAGCCTGGCACACCTGAGCCTCTTCATCCAAGTTAGGGGCAACATTTTCTAAACCTTCAGGGGCAGTCGAGTTTTACAATACAAAATGAGTTTCTAAGTGTTTAATGTTTTAAAGTTTTAAAAATTTAGATTTCTTTGTAATTTTTTTTTTAAATGAGCGATGCATACTCAATATAAAAAACTCAAAACGTAGTAGGCTGGGTGTGGTGGCTCATGCCTGTAATCCCAGTGCTTTGGGAGTCCGAGGCAGGCGGATCACAAGGTTAGGAGTTTGAGACCAGCCTGGCCAACGTAGTGAAACTCTGTCTCTACTAAAAATACAAAAATCAGCTGGGCATGGTGGTGTGCGCCTATAGTCCCAGCTACTAGGGAGGCTGAGGCAGGAGAATGGCTTGAACCCAGGAGGCAGAGCTTGTGGTGAGCTAAGATCGTGGCATTGCACTCCAGCCTGGGCAATAGAGTGAGACTCTGTCTCCAAAAAACCTCAAAACTTGGCCAGGCGCGGTGGCTGAAACCTCATCTCTGTGAAAAATACAAAAATTAGCTGGGCGTGGTGGCACGCACCTGTAGTCCCAGCTACTCAGGAGGCTGAGGCAGGAGAATCGCTTGTACCTGAGAGGTGGAGGCTGCAGTGAGCTGAGATGGCACCACTGCACTGCAGCCTGGCTATAGTCTCAAAAAAAAAAACCTCAAAACTTTAGGAAACATTATTTTATTTATAATTTTTTTTAATGGAGATGGGGTCAACTCCTGGGCTCAAGCGGTCCTCCTGCTGCAGCCTCCCAAAGTGTGATGACAGGTGTGAGCCACTGCTCCTAGCCAAACATTGGAAAGTGAGTACAGGCTCCAGGGTGGGCGCAGTGGCTCATACCTGTAATCCCAGCACTTTGGGAGGCCAAGGCGGGTGGATCGGGAGTTCAAGACCGGCCTGGCCAACACAGTGAGACCCTGTCTCTACTAAATACACAAAAATTAGCTGGGTGTGGTGAGGGGCACCTGTAATCCCAGCTATTAGGGAAGCTGAGGCATGAGCATCCCTTGAACCTGGAAGCTGAAGGCTGTGGTAAGCTGCGAACGTGCTGCTGCACTCCAGCCTGGGCCACAGAGCCAGACTCTGTCTCAAAAAAAAAAAGTAATGTGAACTCCAATGTTAATGAAAATGTTCCATCTGACCCTGCCACGGCCATCTTTTGTGTGCATGTGTGTTTACAAAAGTAAAGGTGCAAACTCCCTCCTTTCAGTATAGTCCATCAAAGACATCTGTCCATGTTCTGCTGGGTGATCTTTTGGGGGGGAGGGCAAAGAAGGGTTTAGAAAAATATGTTTGGAATTGATTTGTAATTTATGTGTTCAAGGAGTTGATTTTGAGTATCTGAGGATGAATATTAGAACCCAAATGTCACATAGATGTTAGACCGGAGATCATAGTTTATGGCCTAAGTTAGTGTAAGACATTGCTATCTTTAGGGTTGTGAAGTTCACACATCCTTGACCCAGCATTTTTTTTTTTTTGACATGGAGTTTCGTCCTTGTTGCCCAGGCTGGAGTACAGTGGTATGATCTCAGCTCACTGCAACCTCTGCCTCCCAGGTTGAAACAGTTCTCCTGCCTCAGCCTCCTGAGTAGCTGGGATTACAGGCCCAGCTAATTTTGTATTTTTAGTAGAGATGGGGTTTCTCCATGTTGGTCAGGCTGTTCTCAAACTCCAGACCTCAGGTGATCCGCCTGCTTTGGCCTCCCAGAATGCTGGGATTATAGGCATAAGCCGCCGCACCTTGTTGCCCCAGCCTTCTTTTCTTCTTCCCTGATAAAAAAGTATCAGGGCCAGGCATGGTGACTCACACCTTTAATTCCTTGTCACGAGTAGCTGGGTCTGGTGGTGTGCACCTGGAGTCCCAGCTGCTTGGGAGGCTGAGATGGGAGGATCACTTGAACCCAGGAGGTGGAGGCTGCAACTTAGCTACGATGATGCCACTGCATTCACCATGATAGCCGATATAAAAACATTAAAAAATTAGCAAGGCCGGCGTGGTGGTTCACAACTGCAATCCTAGCACTCTGGGAGGCTGAGGCGGGCAGATCACAAGGTCAGGAGATTGAGATTATCCTGGCTAACATGGTGAAACCTAGTCTCTACTAAAAATACAAAAAAAAAAAAAAGAATGAGTGGGCTGGTTATGGTGGGGCAAGGGGATCTCTTGAACCCAGGAATTTGAGGCTGCAGTGATCCATGACTGACCCACTGCTCTAGCCTAGGTGATAAGAGTGAGATTCTGTCTTTTTAGGTTTTTTTTTTGAGACTGAGTCTTGCTCTGTCACCAGACGGGAGTGCAGTGGTGCGATCTCTGCTCACTGCAATCTCTGCCTCCCAGATTCAAGCTATTCTTCTGCCTCAGCCTCCTGAGCAGCTGGGATTACAGGCACCTGCCACAACGTCCAGCTAATTTTTATATTTTTAGTAGAGACGGGGTTTCACCATGTTGGCCAGGATGGTCTCAATCTCTTGGCCTCATGATCCGCCTGCCTCAGCCTCCCAGAGTGCTGGGATTACAGGCGTGAGCCACCGCCCAGTAGAGATTGTCTTTAAAAAAGAAAAAAGAATCAGCAGGAGTTGGCCTGTGGTTGCCTGAGTTTCTGTAGGTTGGAGTGGCTGTGGGTGACTGCATTTAGGGCAGTGGTGCCTCTGGTTTGGGGGGATTTCCACACTTGAGTTCCCTGGCAGGACTGTGACACCCTGAGCTTCTTACTCATTCTAGGACTTAGTCTTGTGGGTGACCCCATAGGGGGCTCGTGACTTAAGCAGAATTAACTGTTAAAGGATGATTTTACTTTTGTTAACTTTTTTTGGCTTCTTGTTACAAGAGTACTTTTCTCACCGTCGCTGAGAACTCAGTACAGGAATCATTTGGGAGACCTTGGTGCCTTGCCCCGTGCCTGGGGTCCCAGTACTGGCAGTGGCGTCCACGCTTCCTGCCCTCTCGGATCTCCTGCAGCCGTAACCGGGCTGTCACTAGTGCCCATGGCATCGTCCCTGCTGGGAAGTTGGTCCCTCACGTCTGTGTGTCTTCCTCTTGATCTTGGCAGCTGGTCTTGCCTCTGCCTCCTTTGTCCTGAGCCTTCGAGAGCGTCCCTTTTCCTCCCCGTCACGGGTGATCCTCAGGCCTTGCTGTGGAGCTTCCCGAGGGTCACACAGTTAACAAATCCAAGTTTGGCATCTGCATTATTGAGCACCCCAGGAGGTCCAGAGGCATCTAGGTGGTAAAGATTGTTCCCTGGGGCTGTCTGGTCTTCGGATCTGTGCCAGGGAGAGCTGTGGTGGATGTCATGGATGGAATGCTCCGTGCGGCAGGCCCAGGAAGCCCGCAGGCACCTCTTGATCCTCGGCCCCTTTCTGGGCCTCCACCTTTCTCTGCCCATGCTGTCCTGACCCATCTTCCCAGAGGTTCCCAGTGGGGACAGCAGAGGGGAACACCAGGCAGGTGGTGGCCGTGTCGTGTCCTAGCCAAGCCTTTCCCACTGCTACCCATCTTGAGGACAGAGGGAAAGCCTGTCTGAATGTTGACATGCGCTGCATTTTGTAGCTGAGATGCAAACTGAGGCCATATGTTCTGGTGCTGGTGATGCTCACGAAACTCCACTTTGCACTGGAACAGACCCAGGCTCACTGGTCTCACCTGCATGGACGTGGAGGCTGGCATGTTTGCAGACGGTGGCACCGGCCACACTTACGTTCCCACTGGAGCGTGTAACCTTGGAGACTGAGAACACTGGCTTTGGGCTCGTCGAGGCTGCCTGTCACATCTGCTTTTTCTTTCCTCAGACAGATCGAGCAGCTGCTGGAGCTGCTGACCACTGAGATCCTGCACCCCAGCAGCCAGGCCCCCCATGGGGTGAAGAGCCACTTCATCGAGATCTTCCTGGAGGAGCTGACCAAAGTGGGCGCCGAGGAGGTGAGGCTGGGCTTCGACAGGGCGGCAGAGCTGGGCGTGTGTGGAGGACGACTGAGCTCCCACTGGTTTTCCCCGCAGCTCACGGCAGACCAGAACCTGAAGTTCATCGACCCCTTCTGCAGAATCGCCGCCCGGACCAAGGAGTAAGTGCTGGGCAGCCTGGTTGGGCCTGCCTTCTTCACTGAGCTCTTCCGTGGGGCTGCCGTTGGGGGTACTGCTCCCTCCAGGGAAGAATCCGTGTGGCAGAGTGGCCGCTGGCCGTGCGGGTGGGGAGAGACCGCAGGGGCGTCGGCTGCTTCCACGTGGGAATCCAGCACGCCGGGCCTGTGCCAGCCCCTGCTCTGCCCCTCAGTTCCCTGGTTTTGAACAACATCACTCGAGGCGTCTTTGAAACGATTGTGGAACAGGCCCCGCTTGCCATCGAAGACCTCCTGAATGAACTGGACACGCAAGATGATGAGGCGACGTCAGACAGCGATGAGTCCTCGGAGGGTGGTGAGCGCGGAGACACACTGCCCCAGAAGAGGTCCGAGAGGCCGCCCGCAGGTTGGGGCACAACACGCCTGGCTCCTCGGCATCTGGCCTGGGCCTAGCCAGTGTGGTCTGCTGCTGGGTTGCTCCAGCCACCTCCTGCCTGGTCCCCTTATCTCTGCTCTCCGCAAAGTCCATCCTCAGCATAGAAGCTAGAGTGACCTCTGTGACCACCAAGCACACGGGTCATTTTCCCTGTTAGACCTCCAGCCTCTGGTGTGCTCCATGCCCTCTCCGGGCCCCTGGGCTTCTCGGTCTAACCCAGCACACCTCTGGCTCAGTCAGGCCCCTGGACCCCTTCCTGCCTTGGTGCGAAGTTTCCCGTTCCTCCTACCGTCTGTCCCCCATCACTCTCCGGGCCTCTCCCAGCCTCCCACATGGTCCTCCCCCAGCCTCCCGGCCTCCCACAGGCTCCCAGGCAGGCAGTCCTCCCCTAGCCTCCCAGCCTCCCCCAGCCTCCCATGCAGTCTTCGCCATAGTGTCACCCTGTGGCACGGGATGTGAATCACTTGCTCACATTCCGTGTTCCTGGCCTGTCTTCCCCACAGGACAGTGAGCCCTGTCCACACTGACCGGGCTGGGTTCAGGCCTGAGACCTCAGGGCACCTGACTGATGTGGGGCGGGTGGGTAGACCTGCTTCTCACTGCCTGCTAGAGGGCGCTGGGGGCAGCCATGGGGTCCTGCCTGTTCCGTTTCTGGTTTGATGCTGCATTCCCTGTCCGAGCCTCCTGGATGGTCTGAGCTCCAAGTGTGGCATCCTGGTGCTGTGGAGGGCGTGTCTTTGACCATGCTCAGGACCCCGGTCTACTCCTGAGTCAGTGCTGTGGCTGCTGTGCCCCTTGGCTTCCTAATCAGAAGACCCCCCCCACCACCACCCCCAGCACTTGGCCCGGCCACTCTGTGCACGTCTCCCTGGTCCCGGCCTTGCCCTTCTCTCTTCGTAGCTGAGGAGGCGCCCAGCAGGTCCGCCAGTGCCTGCTGCCACCTCCAGAGCAGACCCTTGTCACATGCTGCCGCCACAGCTGCCTGTTGCGCAGAAACCTTTCTTCTGCAGACAGTGCCGTTAAAGCCCCAAGTGCCCGGGGCAGCTCGAGCGCCTGACTGAAACCCCGATGCCCACAGCCTTTGCTGCCTGAGGTGCCAGCTTGTAGACAGCCACTCAGGGCCATATAAGCACCTCTGCCCCAGGATGTCTTTTTTCCTTTCCAGGCCTGAGGTGGCGCCTCTTGCCCGATCCATATGAGATGAGAGCACTGTCCCTTGAGCTGTGGGCTTTCCCGCCTGTGCCCGCACTCTGGCAGGGCACATGGAGTGGGCTCTCCGTTCCCAGGTGTTTGGGGCAGTACATGTTGGGCGCGGGTCTTGGAGCTACGGTGTCCCTTTTGTCCCTACAGGCTCCCTCTGCAAGGCTGAACCTGAGGCTGGTGAGGAGCAAGCAGGTGACGACAGGGACAGTGGTGGCCCCGTCCTCCAGGTGGGTGTCCTAGCTCGAAGCTTCGCCCTCAGCCTTTGCCTTCCTGTGCAGCCGCCGGCTCCGGAAGAGGAGGGGCTATTAGGAGGGAGGATGGCAGCCGCCTGCTTGGAGAGTCACCTGCACAGGGGTTAGCTTTGAAGGAGGGATGGGTGCCTCGACCCTGCCCGCCTGCAGGCAAATGGGCTCATTGAGAGGGGGTCGGGTCCTGGGTGAACTGGCTCAGAGACAGGCCCACACTGTCCAGGGCTGGCCTCACCTCATGCTGTCCTCACCTCACACATTGGCAGCTCCCCAGATTTCCTGTGGCCCCCTCGTTGGGGTGGTTGGCTGGAATGAGACGGCACAGGCCAAGTGGCCAGCCTATGGATCCCAGTGAGGAATCCACTCAGCCAGTGGGGTCTGACTTCAGGCATATTGGAAACCTAAATGTCTTAAGTTTTGAATATGATTATCTGTGGACTTAATACAGTCTGGATATCTTGGGTTAATATTGGTCAGATTAACTTGTTTTCTTCATCCTTGTCTGTGTGTGGCTTCTAGTCTTGTAAAGCTGCAGGCAGGCTCCTGGTGGGTGTGGACCCCCAACCCCTGCAGTGCACCCCCCATAGTGCACCTGCAGTGTGTGTGTCCCCCAGTGTATGTGCCCCGTAATGCGTGTGTCCCCCAGTGTGTGTGCCCCACAGTGCGTGTCCCTGTGTTTGTGTCCCGCAGTGTGTCCCCCACAGTGTGTGTGTCCCACAGTGTGCATGCCCAGCAGTGTGTGTCTGCAAGGTGTGTCCTGCAGTGTGTGTCCCCGTGTGTGTGCCCCGCAGCGTGTGTCCTGGTGTGTGTCCCACGGCATGTGTGCTGCAGTGTGTGTGTTCCCCCAGTGTGTGTGCCCAGCAGTGTGTCCTGCAGTGTGTGTCCCGCAGCATATGTGTCCCCCAGTGTGTGTGTCCCCCAGTGTGCATGCCCAGCAGTGTGTGTCTGCAAGGTGTGTCCTGCAGTGTGTGTCCCCC
This sequence comes from Cheracebus regulus, assembly GCA_963574635.1. Classification (NCBI taxonomy): domain Eukaryota; kingdom Metazoa; phylum Chordata; class Mammalia; order Primates; family Pitheciidae; genus Cheracebus; species Cheracebus regulus. The sequence goes on along the minus strand of CAUYQU010050192.1, from coordinate 49,653 downwards.
AGTGTGTGTGCCCCACAGCATGTGTGTCCTGGTGTGTGTCCCATGGCGTATGTGCTGCAATGTGTGTGTTCCCCGAGTGTGCGTGCCCAGCAGTGTGTGTGTTCTGCAGTGTGTGTCCCGCAGCGTGTGTCCCCCAGTGTGTGTGTCCCCCAGTGTGCGTGCCCAGCAGTGTGTCTGCAATGTGTGTCCTGCAGCGTGTGTGTATATGTGTGTCCCACAGTGTGTGCCTAGCAGTGTGTCCTGCAGCTTGTAAGGTGCCCGCTGTGGTGTGGGGTCGGGGCTGCAGGACTCTCAGTGAGGGCGGGCTGTGGTCTTGTGAGCCAAGTGGGGAACCTGCAGGTGGGACCAAGTGCTGTCTGAGTTTCAGGGGTTCCACGTTCTCGGAGCACGCAGAGGGTGACAGACCTTGCCTCCGATGTCTCTTTTGAAACAGTTCGACTATGAGGCAGTTGCTAACAGACTGTTTGAAATGGCCAGCCGCCAGAGCACCCCTTCTCAGAACAGGAAGCGCCTCTACAAAGTCATCCGGAAGTGAGTGGCTGAGGACGCTGTGTCCGCCCTGCTGCCCTGGGAGTGGCCCTCTCCCCTCAGGCCCGGGTGCCTTCGCCTTGCCCTGGGCCTTTCCGCAGTCCCTGGAGTGGCCCCCTTGAGGACCCCGAGGCCCTCCGCAGCCCCTGGGGTTCCCCTGGCTAGGACCCTGCAAGCCCTCTGGTGACAGCTGTTTCCTCCTCCTGCGGAAGCCGCAGCCGTGGTGAGCGGGTGTCTATCTTACTCTTTCAGGCTACAGGACCTGGCAGGAGGTGAGGACACCCGGGCACTGACAGTGGCACCACCTTGGAAGTGGAGCTCCGTCCTCATGGGAGTGGATTGGTTCCAGGGGTCATAGCACGTGCAGTCTGCAGAGAGGCGCGGTGGTGTTTCTGAGGGACGGAGGCAGGCTCAGGGCTCCACAGCTCTCACTTCCGTCGTTTTTGCTGAGTGGCTCTCAGACTTGAGTGTTCACTGGAATCCCCCAGAGCCTGAGAGACGGGGTGCTGGCTGCAGGGGCTCCCAGGCACTGACCACAGTACTGCCGCAGGTCTGTTGTGCAACACATGTCTGTTCTTGGCAGCGTGTGGCAGATGGAACCAGCACAGGTTATGTATGGGAAGGACGGTTTCCTGGCCCTAATGGTTAGAGATGTAAGCGTTTCCCCAGCGTTTCCTAATGAAACAGGTCAGACCTGCAGCACAGCTGCAGAGATTTTATGGCGGATGCCGGCACGTCCCCGGGCTCCAGCATTCACACCTCCCGTCCTTGTGTTCAGCTCCTCTATCTGTCGTCACGGCCCCTGCATCCACCAGCGAGCATGTCATGAGCTGTCGTCCAGGGTTGGTTTCTTTTTTGAGACAGTGTCTCGCTCCACCGCCCAGGATGGGGTGCAGTGGTGTGATGAGAGCTCACGGCAGCGATCTCCTGGGCTCAGGCGAGCCTCCCACCTCCAGTTGCTGGGCCCACAGGTGCATGCCAGTTTTGTAGAGACAGGGCTGGCTGTGCTGCCAGGCTGGTGGTCTGGGGTTTTAGGACAGCGTGCGTCAATGAGGCGCATGAGGATTGTGTGCACCTGGCAGTTGTGATGTTGAAAGTCGTCTCGTGCCCCAGCGTAGGCATTTCTAGGCTGTAGACTTTGGTGCATGGGTCGGGCGTCACTCTCCGGACCCCAAATCCAAAATGCTGCCGAATCCACAACTGAGTGCTGCAGCTCGAGGGAAATGCTCATTGGAACATTATGGATTTCAGATTTTCAGATGAGGGATCTTGAACTGGTGACTATGATGCAGACGTTCCAAAGTCTAAAACCATCTGATGTTCAGAGCAGTTCTGGCCCCAGGCATTTGGGTTCACAGATACTCTGTCATCAGTGCTCTGGGAACTGGCGTTTCCTCGCGGGCTTGGGTGTGAGCTGGTTTGGTGCAGCTGTGGTGGTCCCAATGCTGCCCCTGGCTGTTAGGACAGGGCACCTTCTCACGTGACGCTGGCTGGGGTCTGCTGGAAGCAGTGAGCCTCAGACCAAAAGCCTGCGGCCCCCCAGAGCCCCCTGACTTCTGCCTTGGTTCTCAGGCATCTTCCCCGAGGACGAGATCCCGGAGAAGGCTTGCAAGCGTCTGCTCGAAGGGAGGAGGCAGAAGAAGACCAAGAAGCAGAAGCGTCTGTTGAAGCTGCAGTTGCAGCGTGGGAAAGGTAGGCCCGGGGGCGGGAAAGGCAGGCCCAGGGTGTGCTGGCCATGAAGGCATCGTCTTCACCTGCCTGTGCAGGGTCTCCCCCTGAAGTATGAGTGCGCAGTCCCTGTCCTGGGTGCCCGCTGTCCACGTGTCCCAGAAATGCCCTGCCCTTGGCATCCCTCCTGTAGGCCTCCACCACCACCCCGCCTTCCTCGTCTGCACCTCCCACCAGCTGTGTGTGCTGCCCTCCCGGCCTTGTTTAGATCCGAGCCCGTCCCCTCCAAGCCCCATCTGCTCCTTCCCTGCACCCTCCAGAGATTCCTGAGCCTCTCCACTTTGGTCCTTGATTTCAGGGGTTGTCTTCCCTCTCGGGCCTCTGCCACATGAGTGTGGGTGGCATGTGACGCCCTCACCAGGGCAGCCCTGTGCCTGCTGTAGACCACCCAAGGCCCGGAGTTGCCTGCCTGCCGTGGAGGGGCTGTGCGCAGTGCCTGGCAGGGTGTGGGGTCCATGGCCAGAATGGAGCACACAGGAGGGAGATGGTGGCTTTCCTTGTTACTCCTTCCATGCTAACACGGCCCCAAGGCATGGGGATCCACCCCTTCCCTGCTACTCCATCCACTCATGTCCCATGGGCAGTGGCCTCCCCTCTGCAGCTGGCCCTCAGCCTGGTTCCTGCACCTGCACCAGACACTGTCTGCGAGGCTCTCTCTGTTCAGCAAGTTGTGTTAACACTGTTGGCCCTGGCATTCAGGGCCTGGCAATGCCTGGCATCTTCTCCTCCTGCCTCCCCTTCTTCCCTGAGCCCAGTCATGCCTGCTCCTCTGTGCCTTTGCTCCTGGGTCTTGGGACCCTGTCCTCACACGGGTCCTTCCGAGGTCAGCCCTCGCTGGAGTCCTGGGCTTTGTGGATGGAGCTTGGTGCCCACACTGGACACAGGATGCACCTGGCCGGCTGCTGTGGCCATGTTGTCCTCCCAGGTCGGCGGTGCTGGCATTCTCAGCCCGAGCTGGACTGAGTGAAAGGAGCCCATGGTGGCATTCTCTGGCTCATGGGGCCTTGCTGTTTTGTCAGGAAAAGGTGAGAGGGAGTCCTCGAGCCCGGGCATGGAGAAGAAGAGGAGCAGGAGGAGGCGCGTGGGGGCCGACCCCGAGGTGCGGGCAGAGGCTGCTGAGCAGCCAGGCACAGCTGAGCGGGCTCTGCTCCGAGAGCAACCCAGGGGCCGCTGCCAGAGAGGGGCTCGCCAGAGGAGGGAGCCTCGTGCCCGAGCCCAAGCAAAGGCGCCCAGCGTCCTGGAGCCGGAGGAGAAGAAGAAACGCAGGGAGTGACGTGGCTGGGCCCAGGGCAGGCAGGGAGGGAGGCCAGGCCATGCTTGCACTGAGGGACGAGGCTGACTGGGCTGTTCCGTGGACTTGGGACCGCGACTCCAGAGCTCCTGTGCCAGGCGGAGGTAAGGGCAGCACTGGAGAGGTGGGCGTCCCAGGAGCCTTTCCTTTCCCGAGCCTCCACCTGTGGCTGTGATGACCTTGGGTCAGAAGGTCAACTCTGAAGACTGAAAACTCCGCCTGCAGCAGGACTGGCCACCTCCACCATGGGGGGTTCCGAAAATAAAATGCATGCGAGGCGGCAGGTGCTGGCATCTGAGCAGCATGGTGTTTTATATTCATGTTTGTGGAAAAATCCTGTAACACATTCCTCCTTTCACAGAGTGCCCAAGTGTTCCCAGGGCTGTCTTTTGCGCCCCCGCAGTCTGGGGTTTGGGATTGTGCAGGGAATTCTGCTGTAGTGAGGCCGGCATTGCTGGGGTGAGCACGTGTGGCGGGAAGGGCTGGCTCCTGCGAGCGCCTCGTCCTATGGCTTGGAGGCGGGAGCTCACCCGCCCTCCTGGGTACCCGCGGATCCACAGGCTGCGAGCCTCCTCAACCTCCGCTGGGTCACGTCACACTCAGCATCCACCCTGCCCTTCTCCCCGAGGGTCTGAGGTAGCCACACGCCTGCAGGAGCCTGTGGGGTAGGTGGCAGGTCCGTGCTGTGGCGATGGAGACCCGACAGTAGCCCAGGGCTTTCCACCTGCAGCCTGCACAGGGGACAAGGGGCTGCTGTGTTGGGTTTTGCCTGCATCTTCTGTTTCATGGGTGCCCAGCCAGCCAGGCTGTGCAGGGTCCAGTGACAGGCTGGGGCTTGGAGTGGGCTTAGGACTGGGGGGGACCCCCAGGCCTTGGCTGGCATTGTGTAGACCCTGGACTGCACCCAGTTCCCCAAAGCCCTGCTGCATTCGAGTGTCTCCCACCTCCAGGGAGGTGGCAGCTGTTGACACTTTCAGTCCCACTGAGCTGGGCAGCTGGGGCAGGCTTAGGGGCAGTTAGGAGCCAAGGAGAAGGAAGGCCAGGATCCATGTTCTAGAGGTTAGGGTCCTTTCCCCAAAGCGACTTCAAAAGAAGTGTGGCCAGGCGTGGTGGCTCACGCCTGTAATCCCAGCACTTTGGGAGGCCAAGGCAGGTAGAACACCTGAGATCCGTAGTTGGAGACCAGCCTGACATAGAGAAACCCCGTCTCTACTAAAAATACAAAATAGCCGGCCATGGTGGCCCATACTTGTAATCCCAGCTACTCAGGAGGCTGAGGCAGGAGAATCTCTTGAACCTGGGAGGCGGAGGTTGTGGTGAGCCAAGATTGCGTCATTGCACTCCAGCCCAGGCAACAGGAGTGAAATTTGTCTCAGAAAAAAAGACAAAGCCGGGCGTGGTGGCTCACGCCTGTAATCCTAGCACTTTGGGAGGCTGAGGTGGGTGGATCAACCTGAGGTCAGGAGTTCAAGACTAGCCTGGCCATCACGGTGAGACCCCATCTTTAAAAAAAAAAAAAATAGAAAAAAAAAAAATAGAAAAAAGGACAAGTGTGTACAACAAATTGCTGGTGGCGAGACGGGCGCAGGCAGTGTTCCTTGGGCCTGGCCTCTTCACCCCCAGCAGGGCCTGTCGGGAGGAGCTACTGCAACTGGAGGCCTTTCGAAGGGAAAGGGGCACATTCTCTGGCTCACGGGGTCTTACTGCTCTGTCAGGGAAAGGCGAGAAGGAGCCCCGAGCCTGGCATGGAGAGGAAGAGCAGGAGGAGGGGTGTGGGCTCATAACACTGTTTTTGTTGAAGTTTCTTTGGTTGAAAACTAAGGAAACAACCATGCTAACAGAAGTTTCTGGAAAAAAGCAAATGAGTCATCTAATTGCCGTTTTGAAACCAGAAGCCACAGTGACTTCGGCTCTTCTCTCACGCGTGTTCACGAGGAGGTTTTCGCAGCTGCTGGCGTGTCATGCTCTGGCCGTCTCTACTCCATGCTGGGTGCACATTTCTCAACTTCAGAATCGTTTTAAATAACCGCATTGTCTTATGATGTGAATGACTGAATTCCTCTCCTGTTGGTAGGCTCTGGTTTTTATTTATTATTTATTTTTATTTTTATTTTTTTTGAGATGGAGTCTTGCTCTGTCGCCAGGCTGGAGTGCAGTGGTGCGATCTCGGCTCACTGCACCCTCTGCCTCCTGGGTTCGAGCAGTTCTTCTGCCGCAGCCTCCCAAGCAGCTGGGATGACAGGCGTGCACTACTATGCCCAGCTAATTTTTTTTTTTTTTTTTTTGTATTTTTAGTCGAGACGGGGTTTCACCATGTTAGCCAGGCTGGTCTCAAACTCTTGATCTTGTGATCCACCCACATTGGCCTCCCAAAATGCGGGACTACAGGCGTGAGCCACCACGCCTGGCCTATTTTTGTTTTTTAAGAGACAGGGCTCGCCATGTCACCCAGGCTGGAGAGCAGTGGTGCAATCACAGCTCACTGTAGCCTTGAACTCCTGGGCTCAGGTGATCCTCCCGCCGCAGCCTCCCAGGTAGCTGGGGCTGTGGGATGACAGGTGCCATCACCACAGGCTGCAGGTTCTTCATCGAGGTCACGCTTGTTTTTCTTTGGCAATATTCCTCCTCCAGCTGGAAATACAACATGGAGAACCCTCCAGGAAAGTGGAAGCGGCTGCCAACCATTGCCCCTCAGAGGCGCTCAGATGCGAAAGGGTCATTTTGATTTCCTCATATAAACTGTAGTTCCAGCCACTCAGGAGGCCACGGCAGGAGACTCGCCTGAGCCCGCAAGAGCAGCACTGAGTGCAGCTGGCCTGGCTGAAGTGTAATTCAAGAGTGTTCAGCATATTTAGAGTTGTGCAGCCATCACCACAGTCAACTTCAGGCCATTTTCAGCCCAAAAGAAACGGTATGCCTTGGCCATCACCCCTCCGTCTCCCCGCCACCCCCACTGACCTTCCTGGCCTCAGGTGTCCCTGTTGTGGCCATGTCGTGTTAAGGGACTGCAGCATGGGGTGTTTCGTGTCCGGCTGCTTTCACGCAGCAGCATGGTGCCAGGGCTCGTCCCCACTGTGGATTCTTCCTCCTCGTGGCCGAGCCACAGCCCATGGTACAGATGGAGCACGTTTCATCTGCCCGTTTGTCACTGGTGGGCATTCGGGGGGTTTCCGCCTTGCTGCTGCATGTGGGTGTTTTCTCATGTGGACGGAAGCTTTCATTCCTCTCGGGTAGACAGCTGGGAGTGTTACGGCTGGGTTCAAGCGATTCTCCTGCCTCGGCCAACTGAGTAGCTGGGATTATAGGCACGTGCCACCACGCCCGGCTACTGTTTGTATTTTTAGTAGAGACAGGTTTCATTCATGTTGGTCAGGCTGCTCTTGAACTCCTGACCTCAGGTGATCTGCCCACCTTGGCCTCCCAAAGTGCTGGGATTACAGGCGTGAGCCGCCGCGTCCGGCATCCTGACCTTCTTACAAGACTCAGCCCTGTGACCTAATTTAACCCTAAGGACCTGCTTAGAAGTCCCATCTCCACTCACACTGGGCGTTAGGGCTTCAACATGCACAGGGTGGGGGGAGGGGGATGATACAGTTCTGTTGACAGCAGGTTGTGTGTGTGTGTGTGTGTGTGGAGTGTGCCTTATTTATCATGAGGAGCCGCCTCACAGGACGGGCTGGCAGTTCGGAGTTCTGCAGGGTAGGTGGCCGGCTGGAGACTCCAGGAGGGTCCTCTGGCGAGGGGAGCTTGGCCTTTTTAGGCCTTCACCTGGTGGACTGGCCAAGGCCCCCTCACTGGAGGCCCACCTGTTTTACTCAGGCCACCGATTCAAATCAGCCTTATCCTGGAAACACCCTCAGGCTCTCCGCCCAAAGCTGGGACCAGGGCGTGCTGCAACGTTGGCCCCTCGATGTCTTTTATGTGCTGCCCGTGACCGCCTGACTTGGGTTAGGAGTTTGCCTCCAGTGGTAACGGACACCCCAGGTGTATTCTAGGCTTTCCCTTCTGTGTTTGAACCTCCCTTTCCTGAAAATTCTGGCTTCCGTTACCCCCAGCACCCAGTTCATGCAGAACTGAGGCTGGGTGTGGGTGCTGCACCCCTTCCCATGTGGGTGCCCTCCTCACCCTCATCTCTGCTGCCCCCGAGGGAACCCTCCTGCCTGGTCACCTGCTTTCACACGCGGCGCTCTGACACCAGGACACCCACTCCTCGCCCAGCCTGGGCCTCCACGGCCCCCGCCCCCACGGTGCAGCTCTGGCCTTGCTGGCCCCATCTGTCTGAGGCTCGTGAGGGAGCTTGAGGGAACTCGGCGGTGCCTTGTGAGTGGGAGTCTCCTGGATGCTCCTCTTCCAAGGTCACAGGCAGGACCTGGCAAGTGGCAGCGCCCCACCTCCCCATTTGAAACCCACAGGGAGGAAGAAAGGAGACTTCCCAACTCACCCACCATGGAGACTTGAGACCACCCCGAGAACTGTGGCCATGTGAGTAACGACGCTCCATGCTGGGTGTGGGTGAGGGTCTTCCAGGGACCCTGAGCTTTTTAAAAGAACAACTTGGAGATGTAATTCCTGCAGCGTTCAGTTCCCCGTTGTCGGTGCACAATCGGGCGGCTGTGCGTGCGGCACAATTCATTTAGAACATCTCAGCGCTCCAGACAGCAAGTCCCTACACAGGGCCCCTTTACCTGGAGGTGATCCGGGAGGGGCCTGTGGACGCGCAGGTGGTGAGGTGGGTGCGCATTTACGACTTCCTCGAGCAGCTCGATGGTCTAGGGCAAACATGCTGTGTCCTCGCTGACTTCAGAACTTCAGTAGCAAACCCATGACACAGCTTCACAGTGGTCACAAGCTCTGCTCAGAGGTGACATTCTGGGGACTCGGCAGTAGCTCTGGAGTTAGACTTGGAGGGGCCATGCCAGGGCTGCCCTGCTTTACCTGCCGGCCTCGGTACTGATAGATGGAGACGCAGCTGCAGTCCTGCCAGCCCACGTGCCTCACATGCCAAACACTCTTCCCTGCAGGCTCAGCTCAGGCAGCCTGGGTCACCAGAGGTGCCCGTTTTCCTGCCTGGCATGGCTGAGCAGGGCCAAGAAACAGCCTTGGACCCCAAGACCTCTCCCTCAGCCAGAATGTTCTCTGCATGAGCTTCTCATGCTCAACTCTGGTTGTGACCTGGAACTTCTCCCTGTAGGCCCTGCGGGAAGCAGAGGCTTTGCACAGGTACAGGAGGCTCAGCCGGGAGCAGCCTCCAGCGATGGTGGGCGTTCAGCTGCGGCAGGGGTGAAGGGACGGGCTGAGAGGTGGGTGGCAGGTCAGCCAGTGCCCTGGGTGTTGTGGGGCGGCTCATGCAGGGGTGTGACCTGGCCAGGCAATTTTGGACACACTCTCTCACTATGGGATCGAGGTTGGGTTTGGGGACAGTCCTTCCACCAGCCCCAGCATTGGAACAGACTCATGACTCCCGGACATTCCACTGTTGCATATACTGCATACTAAAGATAGACCGGTAATGGGGACTGTCCCCCGTCATTAGCCCAGAAGTTCCCCGGAAGGGGTACAAGGCCCAAGGCGGTGATTGCTGAGGCCTGAATGGTGGGGGATGGCGTGGACGTGGTGGGGGCTGGTGGTGGTCGATGAAGAGGAGGCCTGGTCTCTGCAGTGTGTGTGGTGCTGTAGCCTACCAGGAATCGGGTCCAGGAGCGGGCATCCGTATGCCCAGCCCCCAGCCCATGTGATAAGGAGTCGGCCCCACAGCCACAGCCTGCAGTCTGAAAGGGAACATCTCCATCTCAGATGGGAACCTTTTCCCCAAATGTGCTCTTCTGCTGTGAAGAGGATGGCTAGCACTGTGCTGAGCTGCTCAGAGACGCTACCTCCAGGCACCACCTACCTGGACACAGGGCTGGTTTTATTTCCTGAATGGATCAGCGGAAGAAGCTGCAGCAGACTCCCACTTCGCCTGTGGCTGCTGTGCGGACATTCGGAGTCTCCCCGCAGAGGCCGTCTCCCCAGCTCTCGGCCTCCTCCCGCTCAGCCTCTCCCCTGTGTGTCCTGATCTCTCCCCCGTGTGGCCTCTCCCCGTGAGCCGTCTCCCCTGCATGGCCTCTCCCGCGAAGCCTTTCCCTCGTGTGGCCTCTCCCCTGTGGCTTCCCCCATGTGGCCTCTTCCTTGCATGGCCTCCCTTGTATGGCATCGCCCGCGGATTCTCATCACTGCATGGAGCCTGGCCCCTTACTGTGGGTGAGGAGCAGGGGGAGGCTTGGCCTTTGGGTCCTGGCGTCTGCAGTCCACGGCGGGCAGACTTGCCCCCCTCTGTCTCTCCCCCAGGGATGTTGCCGCCCCTTTGTCCCTTCCCCTGTCATCTACCCTCTAGAACTACATGGCTGCAGTCCCACCAGCTGCCTCTGGGGGGCGCCTGTGACCCTGGAATGGGTTTGGGGGAGAATGGGCCGCTGGGGCCGCTCTAGGCTGTTTGCTCCACCACGTCCTCGCTGCCCACCTGACCCAGGATCCCTGTGGGCGAGGGCCTCGTTCTTTCCCCGAGTGAAACCTCTGCAGGTGCTTCAGAAGGGCTGGTGCCCACCTCTCCCTGTGTGGCACGGCCTGGGGTGGACTCCACGGCCATAGCCCTCCTGGCACTGTCCCTTCCCTGTGTCCCGGCGGGTGTCCGGTGGGGACAGGCACCCTGGGTCCCTTGGAGGCTCAGTCCTCACCCCTGGGACTCCACTGTGGCCTGTGCCCACTCAGGGCTCATCCCAAAGCCTGGCCAGGTGGGAGGGGGCTCCACATCGGAGCCTCTCCCGGCCCCGTCCCCACCACGGCATAGGGCATGTCCTTCCCACAGGGTCTCAGGCTTGTGGGCCCTGCCCAGCTAGCTACCCAGGCCCCAGAGGGCACCTCTGACCCTTCTCTTTGGGGTCTGCCCTGGGGGCTCCAGGGCACTCGCTCCACCCCATCCTGCTCCCGAAGCCTCCAAGCACCTCATTTCCCACTGTGGGGAAAACAGAATCCTAGGAAGAAACCTCACAGCTGTGGGAGGGAGGGCGGCTGGGAACCCCAGCGGCCCCACAGGACCACTGGGTGAAGGTACAGCCTGGGAGGAAAGGAAAGCCCGAGCTATGCATCAGCCCCGCCCTGTTGGGGCCGGTGTCCCTGCTGAGCAGCCACCTGCCACCCCCTGAAGGGATCTGGAGAAGCCGCCTGAAGCCTCAAAGCCCCGCTCAGCTCCTAGCAGCCCCTGGTTGATGGTGCAAAGGGGAGGGGCAGGGGGCTGGAGGAGGGACGTGAGAAGAGTGTGCCCGGGGGCCCGGGAGGGCGGGTCTGGAGGCGTGTTGGGGTGAGGTGGTGCTGGCCATGCTCCTGTCTGAGATGGGCAGAGGGAAGGCGCCCAGGGCTGCGCTCCGGGTCCCCAGGCCAGTCACTCCCTCGCTGCTCTGGGTTTCCTCACCTGCACAAAGGGTGGGGCCTGCGCTCTCCGGAGGCCACACGGGGCGTACCTGAGGCACTGAGTCTGGCTTGTTTCTGGAAACCAAGGAGCAAGAGGACATTGACAACCGCCTCCCTCTGTTCTCCTTCCCAGGGTGCGGCTCATCCGTCCCACGGTTTCAGATCTGCCTGGTGTGTTGCAAGACCGCCTGGCACTCAGCTTGCCCGGTGCTGCCTGGCCTGGCAGCCTTTTCCCAGCCCTCACAAAGGACACAGATGGGAAAACTCCATTGGCAGGGACATCGCCCCCAAGACCTGCCTCCGCCCCATGCCACGCTGGGTTCCTCGAGGGTCACGTGGGTCCTAGGAGGGAGACTGTGACTCTTCCTGGGGTTGCAGCGATGGGAATGGAGCATGGTGCCGGCCTGGCCCCGTGGGTGTGGAGTGCTGTGGACCCCTCGGCCCTCCTGACCTCGCTTCCCTTTGACATACAAGTCTGCATGGCGCCCCTGACACTGCTGCCCAGGGCTGCTCTCTCAAGCCACTCTCCTTCCTTCCTGGGGCTCCTCCCTCCCTCCTTTCTTCTTCTCTCTTTTCCTGCCTAAATGTTTATCCAGTTCCTCCTGCATTAAATATCTGCACTGTGCAACAGATTACCATGAACTTGGTGACTCGCCACCACTGCATGTCAGCGCCCAGCTGTAGACGAGGGTCTGGGAGGCATGGCTGGGCCGGCCCAGGGCTCCCCGGCTGAAGCGGCTGCAGGCACTGGAGGCAGGGCCTCTCCCGCGGTCCCTGGCCATCGGCAGGCACATTCTTTTTTCTTCCGCGTCTTCTAGAGGATGTAGTCTTGGTAGTAGGCCTCCCGTGTCTCTCATGGGCTATTCCTGGGGTTCCCTCAGCTCCTGGAGGTGCCCACAGCCCCCTTCCCCAAGGCCCCCATCCCCACACTGTCTTTCTTCAGTGCCAGCAGGAGAAATTCTCTGTCATCAGCTTCCTTGGAGGACTCACCTGGTCAGGTCAGGCCCGCACGGGGCCTCCGATATGCTGCGACCTTTCTCGGGTTAAATTCTGAGCTATTCTTTTGCCCCTAGAAGGGTGTCTTCTATAGAATAGAGTAAAACCGTTATGAGATCGTTAGAACAAGCTCTTGCAGGCACCTGCACTTGGCAGAAGATTCGCTTGAACTCCATTTAGATGGGACTTCACTGAAGGGGCCTCAGTTTCCCGTTTCCTTTGCAATCAAGACAGTTCTTTCCAGAGGGAGTGGGTTGGGCTTGACCCCGGTCTCAGCCCAGGTTCCCAGCAGCTGTGTGCCAACATCTGATGGGGGATGCAGAGGTGCAGTTCCAGGGGAGCGAGGAGGGTGTGGGGAGAAGGGGGGGGGGGACGGAGGAGGGCAGGCCGCCGCCGTGCAGTCCTGAGGGGACAGCTGACATCCTGGAGCGCCACGGCAGCCGCTGCCTCCTGGAAGAGTTAAGGGTGGCTGCCTGAGTCCTGGCCATGGTTCTGCGACATCCAGCGTGAATTTGCCAGGTGTTCTGAGAAGGGGACGCTGGCAGGGACATGGACCATTCCCGAGCTGGCCTTCCTGCATGGGTCCAGATGCCGGCTCAGGCCACACCTCCCCTAGTGCTGTCCACACCAGGGCAGCAGAAGCCCCATGCCTGGTCCTGGGGACACAGTTCTGAATCAGAACCTCTCACGGGCACATTGAATGGGACCCACCAGTGTCTGTGTCCTGGCAGTGGAGGCTGGGAGGAGAGTGTCTGGAGCTCTGTCCAGGGAGGCAAGGCTGTCGCTGGGGGAGTTACAAACAGGGAGGAGCTTGCTGAACAGACTGGAGCAGCGTGGGGCCAGAGTGGGCCCAGGAACCACGTCCTCCTCCCTGTTCGGGATCCGGGCCAAGTCTCCTGGCCTCTCTGGGCCTTGGTTTCTTCCTCTGTAAGTGTGTGGAGGACAAGATGACCGCTAAGACCTGCCCAGATCTGGGGTCCTGCCCCTGGGCCTTTGCAGCCTGGGCTGGCAGCACTGTGTGATATGGGGGCCACCTGCAGGGGCCGCACCCCACCTCATGGACTGGAGTGAATTCTTTTTTCTTTTTTTCTTGGTGTGAATTCTAGTTAAGCAAAGCTTGTGTTTCCTACACGGGCCCAGCTCCTGCCACCCAAAAAGATGAGGACCTGTATTTTCATCCGTCAGCATGTCCTGTGCACACGAAGGTTTCACTGTCCTAAAAACACCACTCCGGTGAGAATCGGAGCTTTCAAACGTCTCCTGTCTGCAGCAGTTGAGTAGAACACCCCTCAAATTAGACCTGATTTGGAGTAAGGGTCTTTGCAGGTGTAACTAGTTGAGGGTCTTGTGATCATCCTGGATTTAGGGTGGGCCTTAAATCCAGTGACTGGAGTCCTCATGAGAAAAGGAGAGGCCACAGAGAAGCCCACCGAACGGCAGAGGCAGGGATCGGGGTGGCAGCCACAGCCAAGGGACCCTGCAGTCACCCAAAGCGGGAGGGGTAGGAAAGGTCCTCCCTGGAGCCTTCTGGGGAAGTGGGTCTCTGTTCACACCTTGGCTTCAGCCTTTGGCTGCCAGAACTTCGAGAGAATCCTTTCTGTTGCTGCAAGCCACCAAGTGTGTGTAATTCACTACAGTGGCCACAGGAAATCAGACACCATTTCTCTCTCTTTTTTTTTTTTTTTTTTTGAGACAGAGTCTCACACTGTCACCCAGGCTGGAGATCTCGGCTCACTGCAATTTCTGCTTCCAGGGTTCAAGCGATTCTCCTGCCACAGACTCCCAAGTAGCTGGGATTACAAGCACGCACCACCCAGCTAATTTTGTATTTTTAGTAGAGACGGGGTTTCTCCATGTTGGTCAGGCTGGTCTCGATTTCCCGACCTCAAGTGAACCACCCGCGTCAGCCTCCCAAAGTGCTGGGGTTACAGGTGTGAGCTCCCTTGCCCAGCCAGTCACTGCTACTCAGGAGGCTGTGGCAGGAGAATCGCTTGAACCCGGGAGGCGGAGGTTGTGGTGAGCCGAGATTGTGCCATTGCACTCCAGCCTGTGCAACAAGAGCAAAACTCCATCTCAAAAAACAAAAAGTGACCAACACATTTTATGAGATAATGTAATCTCAACACCAAACAAACAAGGACATTACCAGAAAAGATAATTACTGGCCAATCTTAATTATTAGAAAAATATTTTTAAAAACAGCAAAGAAAATATTAGCAAAATTCATCAAGCAACGGATTTTATCCCAGGCACTCAGGTTTAGTAAAACATTACAAAAGGTGCCTAGATGATCCGCCTGTTACCACTCTCACCAGTTAGAGGAGAAAAGGCGAGTGCCTGTTTCAGCTGGTTCATGGCTGATATTCAATCAAATTCAACACAGCAATGGCCTCCAAAAACCTACAGAAAACCCTTGCTCGATGGCAAAAAATGTTAAAGCATTTATTATTTTTTTTAAGAGTTCGGGTCTTGCTGTATTGCCCAGGCTGAACTCAAACTCCTGAGCTCAAATGATCCTCTTGCCTCAGCTGCCGAGTAGCTGGGGTCACAGGTGTGAGCCCTCATTCCCAGCTCGGAAGGGCTTCTTGAAAGTTAGGAACACGCCCAGGCCTTCCCCTCTGGGTGCCGAGCTGGAGCTCGCTGGAGCTGGGGGAGAGGAAAAGGCATGAAACGGCAAAGGTCCTCCAGAGAAAACACCTCCGTCCCATCCTCAGCGGACCTGTGAGCCGCCACGCCTGGCAATTTTTTCTTCTTCTTTTTCCAGCCCCACGCCCCCTCCCTCCTCTCAATTTCTAAGCATGCCACTTGTTTTTAAAACAGACGTTATTTTTTATTTTTGCCTTAATGATCCATTCATCGGCTGCTCTCTGAACAGTGAGTGTCTGCTGGGCTTCTTGCCGTGTGCTGGGGATGCCCCTGGAGCTTCCCTGCCCCCAGCAACAGAAGGGAGGGAAGGGCTGCAGGCTGCTGGAGGAGTTAGTGGTGCCCGAGGTGGGAGAGCGGCCGGACAGGGAAGGGAGCCGTGTTGGCGGGGACTGTGGGGTGTGGAGAGGGCTGATGCTGTCTGCGGACTGCAGGAGGGAAGGGGGCTGACGCGTGGGGGCGAGCTGGGCAGACATGACCGGGACAGAGCAAGGACACCATGGCCACGGGGCTGACACTGGGCCAGGGCAGCCTGGATGCGAGAGCCGAGGGGCCCACGCTGCCCTAGCCAGGCTCGCATGCTGCCGGGGAACAGAGGGGGTCCCACCTGCGCCAGCAGGTGACGTAGGAGTGTCCCCGTTTTCCCGGCACTGACTCCTGGTGATCAGCAGAGACCCTGTCCCCACCTGGCACTAGTCACTGTGGCCCCAAGCTCTCGCTGTGGGATAAACCCTTGTCCGCGGTGAGCTGTCTTCAGAGGCGAGCTCTGGGCTGCGGGACGGCGGCAGTCAGGGACACTCATTTCGGAGAGGCAGCTCGGGGGCTAAGAAATGGGCTTCTAGAACTTCACGCTAACGTGCCTAAAGGACGAGCAGGCATGGATCTCACAGGCACGTGTGTCCAGGCCTCCCTCGGTGGTCACAGGCCTGCCGGCGTCGGTGTCCAGGTCCGCAGGGGCTGGCAGGTTGTGGTTCCCACAGACACCGCGATGTGGTCTGCCTAAAAGAGAGGGGGCGGGGCCTAAGAGCATCTCCTGGCGGAGTTCCTGCCCTTGGCTGGTCTCTCTGTTTTTAGGCTGCTTTGAGCAGAATAAGCTCTTCTGTTGTGAGAACAGGCGCCTCGAAAGCAGACACGGACCCGTGACTTGTTCTAACCCCAGGAGTTTACACAGTGAGGACCCAAGAACAAGCCCAGGGCCTCGACCTCAGACCCCTCACCCCGCGGGACCTGGCTCAGACCTCACACAGCCCTGCCTGCTCATCTTCAGGGCCCCAGAGATCCTATTTCTGCTTTTTTTTTTTTTTTTTGAGATGGAGTCTTGCTCTGTCACCCAGGCTGGAGTGCATTGGCACAATCTCGGGTCACCACAAACTTCGCCCCCTGAGTTCAAGTGATTCTCCTGCCTTAGCCTCCCGACTAGCTGGGATTACAGGTGCCTGCCACCGTGCCCGGCTAATTTTTGTATTTTAGAGACGAGGTTTTACCATCTTGGCCAGGCTGGTCTTGAACTCCTGACCTTGTGATCCACTTGCCTTGGACTCCCAAAGTGCTGGGATAACAGGCATGAGCCACCACACCCGGCCTCTGTTCCTTTAAAAATATTTTTTTTGAGACAGGGTCTCACTCTGTTGCCCAGGCTGGAGTGCAGTGGTGCAATTATAACTCACTGCAGCCTCGACCTCCCGGGCTCAGGTGATCCTCCCGCCTTGGCCTCCCGGGCAGCCGGGACCACAAGTGCCGCCACCGTGCTGTTCTCTGCTCCCTTCTCCGCACGACGGAAGCAGCCCAGGGCGACACCTGCCCAGGTCCTCCTGTCCCCTCAGGTCCCCTCTGGTTGCCAGGGCCAAGGTCGGCTGCAGGTTGGGTGTTCACAGGCTGGTTTCAGGCTGGGCCTGCTGATCACACGGCCTGGGAGGGAAGCCCATGTCCCCAGAGGCCTCCTCCCTGGTCTCCGTGCCTGTCCCCAGGTAACCTCGGCCTCTGCTTCGTCTTGGATAAACTGTGGCCCCACAGAAGCTTCAGAAAGCGAAACCCTGCCCCTGGGAGCTTCTCACCCCTCTTTCACCCCTCTTCTAATTTGGTGCTGAGGCAGCAAACCTGAGCCTCGGGTGTCCGTGCAGACAGGCGCCCAGCCAGAGGCCCGGGTCTTCCAGCAGCTCACGTTGCCACCGGGATTCGGCCTCCTCCCAAGTTTCCTGAGAGCTGTGGGGCTGCCCCCCACACCCGGGTCCCATTAGCGAGGCCGGGGGCTCCTCTTCCTTTGCTGGCAGACCGGGAAACAAGGCTTACCTCCTGCCCCCCCCGCCCCACCCCCCACATCCTCGATTCTTGCTGGATCAAAGGTGTCACAAGTCAGATTCCTTAAAAGTGCTTTCCAAGGGGACCCAAAATATCTGTTTCTAGAAGTGTTGGCATTCAAGAGCTGGAGATGACTCAGCCCAGCCAGTGTCTCCTCTTCCACACCCACGCTGTGGGGTCTATTTCTAGACAGCCTGGTTGTGTGCAGAGTTCAGGGAACCTGGATCTTCCAGCGTCTTGTCTTAACTGGAACCTTCCATCAGTGGTTTTGTCTGGAGTATCCAGCACGTGGTGTGCAGCCACTCCCCTGAAGCTCGAAGGCAGTGATGAGCTCTCTGAGTGATCAAAGGCAAAGCCATTTACGTCCCGCATCACTGGCCCTTGTACTGATGCATGTTTAATTGCATCAGGAGGTTTTCTGAAGGAGACACTTGGAGTATGGAAGTGGTCATCACAAGCCATGCTCGAGTTTGTGCTGTTTTCAGGAGGCCTTTGTCCTAAGCCCCGAAACCCGCCCTGGCCGCAGTGCTTAGTGTCACCCCAACCCTGGATGGGAAGCCAAGGGCCAGAGCAGCCCCTGCCTGTGGGCAGTGAGGGACCTTCCAGTGCCTTCATTCCATCCATCCTGGTTTTCTCATCAATGAAGTGAGGATGAGGATGCCTCAGAATCACAGTGCTCACCTCACAGGGCTGTTCTGAGGAGTCAGAGGCCACACACAGAGCAGCGTGCACACAGCAGGCACCCCGTGCGTGCAGATCCCTCCTCCATCAGGACACTAATCTAACCCTCCCTGACAGCACATAGCAGATGCCCCGTGCATGCAGGTCCTTCCTCCTTCCAGACACTTATCCAGCGCCTCCCTGACAGTGCCCTGCGTTGGCTGCAGGTGCCCTGCCCACTGGAGAGAGGGCCCCTGGAGCAAATCCGGCTGGGTGCAGCTCCACCTCTTCCAGCTCTGGACCAGTGAAAGCCTCGCCAGCTGCTCTGCAGGGCCACGTGGCACTAAGGCCCATGCTGCTCTCAGATGGCCCTGATGGCTATAGACCACGGCATGTCTAAATCCTTAAAAGTCCTAAATGAGCTAACAAACCATTTGTGAGATCTTTTCCGTCCTTATGAACACCTAGAAAGCCTGTCAGAACTTGGAAACGGGCTGAGGTGGGTTCTGGAAGGTGGCGTGGGGTGCTCCAGCCTCCTCTTCCCAGATCGGGACCCTCCGGCACCACCAAAGCCCTCAGTAAATAACTGTTCTTGGCTGCCCCTCAGGCCTGGGGTGGCCCCCTTGGAGGAAGGACCTGGGAGAGCCTTGTGCAGATCCCCTTGCTGGGGATCTTTGGGCAGAGAAATCTCAACCTGTTGCGGAACAAGGAGAAAGGCACATGGGAGGCTGGGGGAGACAGGAACCTTCCCACCAAGCTCTTCTCCTGGCACAGGGCTACGTTCCCCTCAGTCCCCAACTTAGGGCAGACGTAAAAAGAGCCCATCAAGGGCCACCTAATGGTGCAGAGTCCTCGCCCAGCCACACAACGGCCTTCACACAGCTGCCTTTGAGGAAATACTTTTTTTTTTTTTTGAGACTGAGTCTCACTCTGTTGCCCAGGCTGGAGCACAGTGAGGCGATCTCAGCTCACTGCAACCTCCGCCTCCTGGATTCAAGCAATTCTCCTGCCTCAGTCTCCCGAGCAGCTGGGACTATAGGCATGTGCCGCCCTGCCTGGCTAATTTCTTGTATTTTTAGTAGAGACGGGGTTTCGCCATGTTGGCCAGGATGGTCTCGATCTCCTGACCTCATGATCGGCCCCCACTCTGTCCCTCAAAGTGCTGAGATTATAGGCGTGAGCCACAGCACCCGGCTGAGGAAATAAAATTTAACTCTAACCTGCCTATGTGTGTGCATGCACTGTCTTGTTATTAAATGTACCAACATATTACTTTAATATTTTGATAACTTTCTCATTTTAATTGGTTTTCTTTGCAATCAGATGTGTTTTATCTCATGGATTTGTCAACATCATTTGAGAAGAAGTCCATAGGGCTCACCAGACAGCCAGGTGGGCCGCAGCAGAAAAACGTTAAGAATGCAGATCCTGGCTGGGCACGGTGGCTCACGCCTGTAATCCTAGCACTTTGGGAGGCTGAGGTGGGTAGATCACCTGAGGTCAGGAGTTCAAGACCAGCCTGGCCATCATGGTGAAAAATAAAATCTTTTTTATTTTTAAATATATATATAAAAGAAAAAAAAAAGAATGCACATCCTTTGACAGTACATGTACTACAATTGGAACGACACAGAGAAGATTAGCAAATTTAAACAAATGTTAAGAACTCAGCCTGGCGAGGTATGGTGCCTCATGTCTGTAATCCCAGCATTTTGGGAGGCCAAGGCAGGTGGATCAGGAGGTCAGGAGATGGAGACCAGCCTGGACAACATAGGAGACCCTGTCTCTACTAAAAATAAAAGGCCGGGTGCGGTGGCTCACGCCTATAATCCCAGCACTTTGGGAGGCCAAGGCAGGTAGATCACGAGGTCAAGAGATGGAGACCATCCTGGCTGACATGGTGAAATCCTATCTCTACTAAAATACAAAAACCTAGCTGGGCATGGTGGCGTGTGCCTGTAGTCCCAGCTACTCAGGAGGCTGAGGAAGGGGAATGGCTTGAACCCGGGAGGCAGAGGTTGCAGTGAGCCAAGATCGCGCCACCGCACTCTAGCTTGGCAACAGAGCAAGACTCCATCTAAAAAATAAATAAATAAACAAAAATAAAAATTAGCTGGATGTGGTGGTACATGCCTACGGTTCTAGATACTTAGGAAGCTGAGGCAGGAGGAATGCTTGAGCCCAGGAATTTGGGGCTGCAGTGAGTTATGACTGTGCCATTGCACTCCAGCCTGGGTGACAGAGCGAGACCCTGTCTCCCAGAAATAAAAACAAAGCAAACCCCAGCAACCTTGGTCTGGAGGACTGGATCGATCCAGGTCAAAATGTGTGCAGGGTCCTGTGGATGATCTGTGAGTTCACACCACCCTCATCTGGGCCACAGTACGGGTCATCCCATGGGTGGGGACACCAAATGGGCCACTCAGTTGGGGTGGTGACCTTGAGAACTCTCCTTAGTGAGAGTCCTTGGCAGCAAGTCGCTGGCTCAGCAGCTCCACAGACACAGCTTTCCCACACGCCCCAGGGTCTCGGCAGCCAGCGCTCACCCCCGCCTGAATCAGCCGTTCCCCGAGGGGGCTGGTGTCTGGAGACTTCTCAGTCGGCTGTTCCTGCCACACTGGCATTTTCAGTAAGGAGAAGCTGTTCCTTATTAACTAGAGAAGACCAAGTGACTGGTGATCACTTTCTTTTCAAAACCAATCTTCAGAGGGAGGGATTCGCAGGATGTCACCTCCAGGTGTCAAATGACATTTGCTTTCTTCTACCTGTCTCTCTTTGGTGTCACTGTGGAGTTACAGAGTTTCTTTTCTGTTTTCTTTTTTTTTTTTGAGGTGGAGTCTCACTCTGTCGCCCAGGCTGGAGTGCAGTGGCACAATCTCGGCTCACTGCAACCTCCGCCTCCCAGGTTCAAGTGATTCTCGTGCCTCAGCCTCCCCAGTAGCTGGGATTTTAGGCGTGCACCACCATGCCCAGCTAGTTTTGTATTTTTAGTAGAGACAAGCGTTCACCATGTTGACCAGGCTGGTCTCAAAACTCTTGACCTCAGGTGATCCGCACAACTTGGCCTCCCAAAGTGCTGGGATTACAGGCATGAGCCACTGTGCCCGGCCTCTCTTCACTTTTTTGATGGTGTTCTTTGAAGCGCAAAAGTTTCAACTTTTAAGAATTTAAAAATTGGCCAGGTGTGATGGCTCATGCCTGTAATCCCAGCACTTTAGGAGGGTGAGGTGGGAGGATCACTTTAAGCCATGAATTCAACACCAGTCTGGCCCACGTGGCAAAACACTGTCTCTCCTAAAAATACAAAAACGAGCCAGGCGTGGTGGTGCGCGCCTGTAGTCCCAGCCGCTCCGGAGGCTGAGGCAGGAGAATCGCTTGGACTGGGAGGCGGAGGTTGCGGTGAGCTGAAGTCACGCCACTGCGCTCCAGCCTGGCCACAGAGGGAACGTTTTAACTGGGATGAAGTCCAATCTGTGTTTTTATTTGGTTCCTTGTGCTTTTGGTGTCATATCTAAGAAGCCATTGCCTGATCCAAGGTCACCAAGATTGGTGCCTGTGTTTTCTTCTAAAAGTCTTATCATTTTAGTCTTACACTTAGCTCTTTGATTTAGGCTAAATTTTGTCCGTGGTGTGAGAGAAGGGTCTCAGTTTCTTCTTTGGTATGTGGCTATTAAGCTGTCGCAGAACCGTTTGTTGAAAAGATCATTCTTTCCCAATTGAATGTTCTCGGGGTGCTGTTTTGAAAATCAATCGACCATGCATGTAAGGGTTTATTCTTGAACCCTGAATTCTGCCTCATTGATCTCTACATCCATCCTCACACCCAGCCCCTCAGCTTTCTCCTTTTTCAAAGTTGTTTGGCTATTCTGGATCTTTTGTATTTCCATATAAAATTTTAAGGCCAGCTTTTCAATTTTTTTTTTTTTTAAGCAGCTGGGATTTTGATAGGAATTGAGTTGAATCTGCAGATCAACCTGAAAAATGTTGCCATTTTCACAATAGTAAGTTTTCTGATCTATAAACATGGACATATTTCCATTTGCTTAGGTCTTTAAAAACATTCTTTCAGGCTGGGCATGTTGGCTTATGCCTGCAATCCCAGCACTTTGGGAGACCGAGGCAAACAGATCACTTGAGGTCAAGTGTTTGAGACCAGACTGGCCAACATTGTGAAACCCCATCTCTACTAAAAATACAAAAAATAGCCAGGTATGGTGGCGCACGCCTGTAATCCCAGCTACATGGGAGGCTGCAGCAGGAGAATCTCTTGGCCAGGGAGGTGTGCCGAGATTGTGCCACTGTACTGCAGCCTGGGCGACGGAGCGAGACTTCATCTTGGGGGAAAAAACGTTGTTCTTTCAGTTATATTTTGTAGTTTTCAGTGTGCGGATCTTACACATCTTTTGTTGAATTTATCCCTAGGAATTTTAACTTTTGCGATGCTATTGTGAGTGGTTTTTTGAACTTGACTTTCTGATTGTTCATTACTATTTATGGAAATGGAACATATTTTTGTATATTGATTGTGTTTCCTGCAGCCTTGCTAAATTCACTTATTCATCCTAATATTTGTTGATTTTTGCGTGTGTGTTTGTGTATGTAATCCTTAGGATTTTCTATATATAAGATCATGTCATCTCTGAATAAAGATAGTATTACTTCCTTTTTAATCCGGATGCCTTTTATTTCTTTTCCTTGCTTGGTTGTTCTGGTTTGAATCTCCAGCAGAATGTTGAACAGAAGTGGTGACGGCAGAGATCCTCGTCTTGTTCCTGATTTTAAGGGAAAGAATTTAGTCTCTCGTTATTAAGTATGATGTGAGCTGGATTTTCATAAGTACTGTTTTCACTTCAGGTTTACTTTCAGCTTCAGGTTGAAGAAGCTTTCTTCCATTTCTAGGTTTCTTTCTTTCTTTTTTTTTTTTTTGAGATGGAGCCTCACTGTGTCACCCAGGCTGGAGTACTCACTGCAACCTCCACCTCCCAGGTTGAAGGGACTCTTGTGCTTCAACCTCCCGAGTAGCTGGGATTATAGGCAGGCACATCACCATGCCCAGTTGGTTTTTGGATTTTTAGTAGAGATGGGGTTTTGCCATGTTGGCCAGGCTGGTCTCCAGCTCCTGTCCTCAAACAATCCACCCACCTCAGCCCTACCAAAGTGCTGGGGTTACAGGTGTAAGCCATTGCGCCTGGCCAATTTTTAAATTTTTTTGGTAGAGATAGGGTCTCATTATGTTGCCAGGCTGTTTTTGAACTCCTGGGCTCAAGCGATCCTCCAGTGTCAGCCTCCCAAAGTGCCGGATTACGGATGTGAACCACCATGCCTAGCCCAGGATTTTCAAGTCTTGAGGCAACCTCGCATTCTTGGACTAAATCCCACTTAGTTGTGGTGTGTAATTCTTTCTGTACATTGCTGGATCTGATTTGCTAGTGTTTTGTGGAGAATTTTTGTATCTATATTCATAAGGGATGTTGGTTTGTAAGTTTCTTTTTTTTTCCTGTGATATCTTTGCTTGCTTTAACATCAGGATAGTACTAGCCTCCTATAATGCGTTGGGAGTGTTCTCTTCTTCTCTATTTTTTGGAAAAATTTGTGAAGGATTGGTATTAATTCTTCCTTAAGTGTTTGGTAGAATTTACCAGTAAAGCTATCTTGGCCTTGGTTTTTCTTTGTAAGTTTTTAAAAGATTACTAATTCAATTCCTTTACTTGTTACAAATTGATTAAGCTTTCCTATTATTTCTTGAGTCAATGTGATAGTTTGTATCTTTGTAGGAATTTGTCTATTTCATCTAGGTTATATAATTTGTTGGCATACAATTATTTATCTTATTTTCTTTAAAAAAAATTTTTTTTTCTTGTACTTTAAGTTCTGGGGTACATGTGCAGAACATGCTGGTTTGTTACATAGGTATACACATGCCGTGGTGGCTGGACTTTTTACTTCTGTAAAGTCAGTGGTAGGTCAAGAACTGGTGGCTCACGCCTGTAATCCCAGCACTTCCGGAGGCTGAGGCAGGCAGATACCTGAGGTCAGGAGTTCAAGACCAGCATGGCCAATATGGCAAAGCCCCGTCTCTACTAAAAATACAAAAATTACTAAGGTGAGATCAGGGAGGACAGAAACCTCCCATGGAGCAGAAGGGCAAAAGCTCATTTGATCTTGATTTTCAGTAGAAATACAGACAGTGAACACAGGGCCTCACGATCCTTCTGACCTTTTGAGTTTTAAGCAGGAGCTGTCAGATTTTTTTTAAATTTATCGGCCAGGCGTGGTGGTTCATGCCTATAATTCTAGCGCTTTGGGAGGCCAAGGTGGGCAAATCACGAGATCAGGAGTTCGAGACCAGCCTGGCCAACCTGGTGAAACCCTGTCTCTACTAAAAATACAAAAAATTAGCCGGATGTGGGGGCAGGCACCTATAATCCCAGCTACTCGGGAGGCTGAGGCAGGAGAATTGCTTGAACCCAGGAGACAGAGGTTGCAGTGAGCTGAGACCATGCCACAGCACTTCAGCCTGGGCCACAGAGTGAGACTCGGTATCAAAAATAAAATAAAATAAAAAGATAGAAAAATTAGCCAGGTGTGGAGGCTCACACCTGTAATCCCAGCTACTCAGAAGGCTGAGGCGGAATCACTTGAACCTGGGAGGTGGAGGTTGCAGTGAGCCAGGATGGCACCATTGCACTCCAGCCTGGGCAACAGAGTGAGACTTCATCTCAAAAAAAAAAAAAAAAAAAAAGTCAGTAGTCATGTCCCCCCCCTTTTTTTTTTTTTAATTTCCTCGACCCCATCTTCCACTGTCACCCCTTTGATTCCTAATTTTAGTAATGTGAATCTCCTTCCTCTTGTTCTTGGCTAGTCTTACTAAAAGTTTATCAATTTTGTTAATCTTTTCAAAGGACCACTTCAATTTTGTTGATTTTCTCTTGTTTTTCTGTTCGTTTCATTCATTTCCACACTAAGCTTTATTATTTCCTTCCTTCCACTTTGGGTCTGGTTTGCTCTTTTTCCCCTAGTTTCTTAAGATGAAAGGTTATGGTTTTGCTTTGAGATCTTTCTTCTTTTGCAAAAATACACGTTATTTTTTGGAGCAGTTTCAGGTTCACAGCAAAACTGAGTGAAAAGCACAGTTCTCATAAGCCCCCTCCCTACACAGAGCACCTTCCCTACCACCAACACCCCCACAGAGGGCCTCACTGGCTGCAGTGGTGAACCTGCACTGGCCCAAAACTGTGGGTTTTATTGTTGTTGTTTTGAGATGGAGTCTTGCTCTGTCTCCCAGGCTGGATCCAGTGGTGTGATCGCAGCTCACTGCAACCTCCGCCTCCTAGGTTCAAGTGATTTTCCTGCCTCAGTCTCCCAAGTAGCTGGGACTACAGGCATGAACCACCACACCAGCTAATTCTGTAATTTTAGTAGAGGTGAGGTTTCACGCTGTTGGCCAGGCTGGTCTGGAACTCCTGATCTCAGGGGCAATCGGTCCGCTGAGGCCTCCTACAGTGCTGGGGTAGGCGTGTGCTTGCTGTCATACATTCTGTGGGTTTTCATACGTGTGTATGGCATGGATCCATCATGACAGTGTCATGCCAAGGAGTTTTTGGCCCTGAAAGCCCTCTGTGCTCTGCTTATTCATCCCTCCCTTCCCCCACCCCTGGCGACCACTGATCTTTTAACTGTGTCCATAGCTTTGTCTTTCCCAGACATCATGTAGTCGGAATTGAAGGGTGGTAGCATACACCAGCCAAAAACCTGCCACTACGGCATAAGAATTATTTAGCTAAAGGCTCTAAAAATAAAAGTAGTTGCAAGAAGTACACTTAGACCCCCGCTTTTCTTCCTGAAAGCAGAAGATTAAATTCCCATGTGAGAGCTGAGTTCCCTACACCAGGAGGAAAGAAACATTTTTATCACCAGAGATGGGGATTTGAGGCTGAGCAAAATCTGTACAAACAGATCTTGTTAAAATAATTCTCATCTTTCTTTTACTCGCCTCGTATATTTTACTGACTTTTCCACAATTTCCTCTCTTTGCTCAACCTGAAGACACCTAGACCTGGCTATGTCTTTGGGTTTTCACCTTCTTGTGGGGACTTCCATCTACCTGTAAAGCAAAATCTGTCTACTTTTCTCCTATTAGTCTGACTTAGGGCAATTTGATTCTCAGGCCCAGCCAAAGACCCCAGGAGGGTAGAGGTAAGGTTTTTCCTCCCATACAGAATCACACAGTAGGGAGGAGTTTTAGACAGGCTTCTTTCACCTGGCAGCACACATCTAAAGTTCCTCCACGTCTTTTCACAGTTGCCAGCTCATTTCTTCTTAGTGTTGAATAATAGTCTGTCTTCTGGATGGCCGTAGTTTGTTCAACTATTCACCTGCTGAAGGACATCTTGGTTGCTTCCAAGTTTTGGAAATTATGGATAAAGCTGCTATAAATATCCAGGTGTAGGTTTCTGTTTGGTTGGTTTTTTGGTTTTGTTTTGTTTTGAGACAGGGTCTTTCTCTGTCACCTAGGCTAGCATGCCGTGGTGTGATCACAACTCACTGTAGCCTTGAATTCGTGGGCTCAAGCCATCCTCCTACCTCAACCTCCTGAGTAGCTGGGACTACAGGTGTGTGTCACTACATCTGGATAATCTTTAAACATTTCTGTAGAGATGGGAACTCATTTTGTTGCCCAGGCTGGTCTTGAACTCCTGGTCTCAAGCGATCTTCCCACCTTGGCCTCCCAGTGTGCTGAGATCACAGGCGTGAGACACTACACCCAGTCCTGTGTGCAGGTTTTTGTGTGGATATAAGTTTTCAGCTCATCTGGGTAAATACTGAAGAGTGCGATTTCTCGGTCCTATGGAAAGAGTGTGTTTACTTTTTTTGTTTTTTTGAGACAGAGTCTCACTTTGTTGCTCAGGCTGGAGTGCAATGGTGTAATCTCGGCTCACTGCAACCTCTGCCTCCTGGGTTCAAGTGATTCTCCTGCCTCAGCCTCCTGAGTAGTTGGGACTACAGGTGCCCACCACAGTGCCCAGCTAATTTTTGTATTTTTAGTAGAGAAGGGTTTTTACCATGTTGGCCAGGCTGGTCTCAAACTCCTGACCTCAGGTGATCTGCCCACCTCGGCCTCCCAAAGTGCTGGGATTACAGGCGTGTGTTTACAAAGTAAACTGCACCCAGCCAGAGTGTGTTTACTTTGGTAAGATGCTGCCAAACTCTCTTCCAAAGTGGCTGTGGCATTTTGATTCCCACCAGCAGTGAATGGGTGTTCCCACAGCTCTATGTCCTCACCAGCATTTGGTGTTAACAGTGCTTTGGATTTTCCCCGTTCTAATGGGCATGTAGTGGTTTCTCATTGTTTTTCTGTCTTCTTTATTAATGCAGTTGTTTACAGCTATAAATTTTCCTCCAACTACTTCATTTCTGTATTCCATAAATTTTGATATGTTGTAGTTTTATTTTCATTCATCTCAAAGTATTTTCTAATTGATTTTGTGATTTCTTCTTTGATTCATTGGTGATCTGGGAGTATGTTATTTAACTTCCACATATTTGCGAATTTCCCAAACCTTCTATTAGTGCTTTCTAATTTCTAGATTCCCAGGAACATGTCAGGGCCTTCAAAGCCCCCTGTGGACATCCCATTCCCCAACTTTTCCTTTTAAGGTTTTGGTCTTCTTGTTTACTCCTACTGGTAACATCAGCTAGGCAGCTGTGATGCTAAGCAGTTGCCACAGATAGTTCTCAACAATCATCCCGGGGAAAACGCTGTTCCCAATAAGTAAGATCTGAGCAGGTCAATCAAGACGAGCCCTTCAAGGGGTGGTAGTAGAGGGTTCCTGGGGAGCTGTCAGATGGGTCAAATAGTGACAATTATCAGGGGTGGGGCTTCTAGGAGCTCTAGACCCACTCTAACTGTGCCAGTGGGTGCCAGGATGCTGGTTTTCAAGGCTACTATGGAGTGGGGGGGGGGGGCAGGATAGAAACAGGGACAGCTAAAACGCCCCGACACTCATTGTGCCAATGAGATTCAGCTGTTTTTTTATTGACTAAATGCTCCTCAGAGGGTTGCAAGCTTTTGGTGAATTTCCAGAGTTCTGAAAAAGTTCACTTTTATCATTTTTGCCAGTGTTCTCATTGCTTTTATGGAGAAACAGATTTGGAGGGGGCCCCACTCTGACATTCTGAAAGTGGCTATCCCTGATGCTTGGTTTTTGAACATCTAATAGCATTAAATTCCAAGACATCTTCTCCCTCCTCCCCACTGCCTCTTTCTCTCTCTCTCTCCCCATCTCCTTCTCATTTTGATGTCTGGCTGACCAGTGGGGTCCTAGCTTCTCAGCTCTATGTGGCCAGTGGTGGCCGTCCTGTGGGACGGGGTGAGGGACCAGGGTGAGGAGATGGCCAGGACCTGCTTCATCTGGACGGCTTGAGTCCCTGTGCCTCCTGACCCTGCCCTGTTCTTGGTGGTGGCCTGTAGCCGTGGTGCCTGGGCGATGGTGGTCCCATGAAGGTCTGTCTGTAAGAGTCCCTTTCTGATTCTCATAAGAAAATCAAACTCTGGGCCGAGAGAAGTGGCTCACGCCTATAATCCTAGCACTTTGGGAGGCTGAGGCGGGTGGATTGCCTGAGCTCAGGAGTTCGAGACCAGCCTGGGCAACACGGTGAAACCCAGTCTCTACTAAAATACAAAAATTAGCTGGGCGTGGTG
The DNA here is from genome assembly GCA_963574635.1 of Cheracebus regulus. Classification (NCBI taxonomy): domain Eukaryota; kingdom Metazoa; phylum Chordata; class Mammalia; order Primates; family Pitheciidae; genus Cheracebus; species Cheracebus regulus. The sequence continues at coordinate 21,361 of CAUYQU010050192.1, read as the reverse complement.
GCGTGTGCCCGTAATCCCAGTTACCTGGGAAGCTGAGGCAGAAGAATTGCTTGAAGCCAGGAGGTGGACGTTGCAGTGAGTCGAGATCACGCCATTGCAGTCCAGCCTGGGTAACAGGGTGAGACTCTGTCTCAAAAACAAATAAATAAAATAAAATCAGACCCTGGAGTTCAGGCTGGCCTAGGAAAGGATGTGTCCCTGGAGGTCTGCCTTTGGGGAGGGGCAGGGCCTGGAACTTGGCCCACAGGGAAAGGCAGTGCTTGTTTCCTTCCTGGGGGCGCTGAAGGGGACCCCTCCCCACGTTGGCACTCGGAGCATTGCTTCCTCAGGGCAGTCCGCAGATCCTCGAGGGGCTTCCCGTGGGCCGCAGCTCGCTCGGAACAAGCCGGGGTGCTGGAGCCAGGCAGAGGCGTTTCTCTTCACATGCAGTGTGAGAAGGACCTGCCATTCATTTTTACCATCAGATCAGTCAGAGAACAGTTTTTCTCCGGGTGCGTTTTCCCCAGGGGTCGGGCCTCTAGCCAGGCTTTCCCTCCTGTGTCCGGGAGACCAAGAAGACACAGCCGGCTCTCCCTTCCTCTCCTCCCGCTGCAAAGCTCTGGAGGTGTTCTTGAAACGAGCTCCAGGGGGTCCCAGCGCTCTGTATGCTGAAGACAGATGGCGTCACCACCAACCCCGGAGTCAGAGTCAGGCCCAGCCCTGGCCGGGGCGCAATGGAACTGTCTCCATGCCCCGTTACAGCTCCCCAAGGGCTCCCCCGACAGCACGCCGGGTGGTCTGGGTGTGCAGAGGGAGCCTCCTCGCAGCTCCTTAGAGGAAACCGTCTTTCCTGAAGTTCCTCTAGCGCAGCCCTGCTGTGGGCTGGGGTGGGACAACGTCTGCAGAGGTTTGTGAGGGTCCATGAAACGCTTATGTCACCAGGATGTTCATTTTGCTACATTGTCAACATTTGTAATCCAGTGAAAACCCCACAGGGTCCAGGTAACGGGAAGAGCGTCCTTTCGTCCAGGCCATTTCCTGACCTGTCAGCTCGCCTGAGACCCGCCACCACCCCGCTGCCAGCCAGGCCATGCCCATACTGTGCCCCTGCCAAGAAACAACTTCTTCACACCTGCGGCCCTCACGCCCCCGCCCCGACTCTCCCTCCTGGTGAACAGCTCGCAGCAAGGCCTGCGGGCCCCAGCAAGCGGTTTCCTCTCGCGGACACGCTTGCTTGAAATAATTCAGCTGTCCTTTTGGAGGCGGCTCACCAAAGCTGCTCATGGAGGGGAAAGATCGTGAGTGCGGCGGCTGATCCTGCCTCTGAATGAGACCTTGGAGACTCGGCCTGGTCACGTGGAAGCCGCAACTGGAAGCGCTGACGGCCACGGGCACCTTGAGAGACACAGCCCCGGCAGGCACAGCATCTGAGCTCTGAGACCCTCCTGCTGTGCCCGAGAACCCAATGTCACCAAAGACGATGGCACCAGACCCCCGAGCAGGCAGGGAGGCAACGGGCGCTCCTGGGCCTATGCGGGCTCCTCTGCAGGGCGGGGAGGTGCCAGCTCACTTAGACTCCTCCGTCCATCACAGACTGGAATGTGGAGGCAGCCACGAAAATCACAGAAACCGTGTGTGAGCCCCCAGCCTGGAAGGAGGGAGGAAGTGAAATCGGGGGTGCACCCGGTAGAGACACATCCCCAACCCCAGATCCGCTGGGCCCTCTGCAGGCTCCTCCTCTAGCCCGGCCAGTGTTCACAGTGGGGCACGCTCACTGAGCTATCGCACTGCTTTCCCTCCTCTCCCTGGCCCCCAGGGACTCCCTGTCTGCCAGGTGATACAATACACACCTTCAACTTAGCACGTTCCACCCTGACACAGCGTCATTCCACTCCACGTGTGTCTAAGAGCCCTGCCACAGCAACTCCATCACTCCTTCCTGCTCTTGGTGCTGTTTTTTTGTTTTTCTTTCTTTCTTTCTTTGTTTTTTTTGAGGCAAAGTCTTGCTCTATCGCCCAGGCTGGAATGCAGGGGCGTTATCTGAGCTCACTGCAACCTCTGCCTCCCGGGTTCAAGTGATTCTTCTGCCTCAGAATCCGGAGTAGCTGAGACTACAGGCATTTGCCACCATGCCCTGCTAAGTTTTGTATTTTTAGTAGTGATGGGGTTTCTCCATGTTGGTCAGGCTGGTCTCGAACTCCTGACCTCGAGTGATCCACCCACCTTGGCCTCCTACAGTGCTGAGATTACAGGCATGAGCCACCACTTGGCGCTGTTTGCCATCAGTTTGACTCCCACATTGTTAGAAACCCCACACGCGTCCTTGCTGCTGCTGTGTTATTTGCTTTACTCAGTCATCGTCTTTGACTGTTATGCCCCTAAATGAACCACCTGTCCTTGCCTCAGCTTCTGGAAGAAGAGGTCTATCTTCCAGACCTCTGCTTCTGGAAGATAGAAATCTCCAACAAAGTGGGGAAAGTCACTTATGGAAGGAGGGGTAGTTATGCTCACGCCCCCTAAAATGGACCGAAGGCAGAAGCAGTGCCAGTAATTATGCGGGTGATTGACACCCATAATGAAAGGGGCAGCCCGCACAGGAGTCAAAATATGTTCAGTAGGCCGGGTGTGGGGACTCAGGTCTGTAATCTCAGCTCTGTGGGAGGCCGAGGCGGGCAGATCACTTGAGCCCAAGAGTTTGAGACCAGCCTGGCCAACATGGTGGAACCCCATCTCTACTAAAAATACAAAAAATTAATTGGGCGTGGTGGCACACGCCTATAGTCCCAGCTACTGGGGAGCCTGAGGCAGGAGAACTGTTTGGAACCAGAAGGTGGAGGTTGGGGTCAGCCAAGATCTCACCACTGCACTCCAGCCTGGGTGACACAGCAAGACTCTGTCTCAAAAAAAGGGAAGGAGAGGGGAGGGGAGGGGGCTAGAAAGAAAGAAAAAAAGAAATAAAGAGAGAGAGAAAGAAAGAAAAAGAGAGAGGAAAGAAAGAAAGAGGGAGAGAGAAAAAGAAAGAAAGAAAGAAGAAAGAAAGAAAGAAAGAAAGAAAGAAAGAAAGAAAGAAAGAAAGAAAGAAAGAAAGAAAAAAGAGAAAGAAAGAAAAAGAAGAAAGAAAGAAAGTCAAGAAAGGCAGCCATATGTGAACCCTAACAGCAAGCTTGCAGGATTGAATTAGAAGTCGTGTCCCCTCTGCCTGCCTTTCTACCATCATTGTCTACGAAGCTTGTTACTTACGTCCTCATCTCACAGTGTCTCCAAATCTGGGGCTGTGTGAGCTGATTTTGGGTGGGACACAGATGGCTGAGTTTTAGCACTATTGTGAAGGGTGACTTTTAATGTGTAATCTATTTATGGCAAGTGACGTTGATCCACCACGTATGACGGTGCTATCAAGTAGCCTCTAAAAATACATTTATTTAAGAAAATAAGCAGAGCGGCCGGGCACGGTGGCTCGCGCCTGTCATCCGAGCTCTTTGGGAGGCCGAGGTGGGCGGATCACGAGATCAGGAGTTCAAGACCAGCCTGGCTAATGTGATGAAACCCCATCTCTACTAATACTAAGCTGGGCGTGGTGGTGCGTGCCTGTCATCCCAGCTACTCAGGAGGCTGAGGCAGGAGAATTGCTTGAACCGGGACCTGGGAGGCAGAGGTTGCCGTGAGCCAAGATCTCACGACTGCACTCCAGCCTGGGCTACAGAGGAAGACTCTGTCTCAAAAGAAAAGAAAGAAAAAAAGAAAAACAGAGTGGAAGTGTTGTATTGTGATGGAGTGATGGGATAGCTGGTACTCAGCGGCCTCAAGGTGCTGGCGGAGGCTGATGTCGCAAAGACTCTGCACTGTCTCATTTCATCATCCCAAGCACAGATACCAGAGAAAGTCTTTTTTTTGTTGTTTTTTTTTTTGAGACAGTCTCACTATGTCACCCAGGCTGGAGGGCACTGGCACAGTCTCGGCTCACTGCAACCTCTGCCTCCCGGGGTCAAGCAATTCTCCTGCCTCAGCCTCCTGAGTAGCTGGGATCACAGGTGTGTGCCCCCGCACCTGGCTAATTGTTATATTTTTAGTAGCGATGGGGTTTCACCATGTCGGCCAGGCTGATCTCAAACTCCTGACCCCAAGTGATCCGCCTGCCTTGGCCTCCCAAAGTGCTGAGATTACAGTTGTGAGCCATGGTGCCTGGCCTGGAGGAAGTCTTATTAGCCCCATTTCATGGAGAAGAAACAGGCTCCAGGGCATGGAGGCTGCCTGTGGCCACGAAGCCTCAGTGGCCCGTTGGGCTCCTGTGCTTTTACCTGCGACAAGCACCCGCCTGTGTAGCAAAACAGCTGCATTTCTGAAGTCAGGCTTCCACTTACACGCAGTTGGCCTTCCCTTGTGAATGGGGAAACTGAGGCCTGGAGGTCAGCCAGTGGGTCAGGACACAGTTCAGCCCCGAGCTGGGGCTCTGGCCCCATCCAGGAGTTCCCTACGCAGCCAAGTCTGGCAGCCTTTGATGCCTCTCGAGACAAAGGGTCTGGGCAGGGGCCACTCACCCACTGGGCCCACACCCCACAGGCCTGGCTGTGGACGCTGGAGGCCTGAGGCTGCACCTAGGTTTCGGCTGGCCTGCCTGTCTCGAGGCCAGGGCTGGATGCTTTCTGCTGAGTCACTGACAAGGCTCAGGCCTGACCACAGGACATTTTTGAGATTCCAGGGCTGGCTCCGTGAAGGCCGGCATCGGCCCTGCGGCAGGTCCAGCTTCACCCAGCCCAGAATCACAGCCTCACAGAGCCTAGAGGGGCTGTGGGGAGGGGAGTCCTGGGAACTGAGGTCAGGAGATAATGGGTGGCTCCCTCGGGGTGGTGTCCTCTGCTCACACCTCAGCAGGGGTCCAACGGAGCAGTGCACAGGCAGAGATTCATCTTCATGGCCGGACTTCAGGCAAGAGGGGCCCCAAGGTTGAAGACAAGGGGCTCAGAGCTTGATTTCATACACGTTGGAATTTTCTCAGAGTAGCACAATTTAAAAATATTTAATATTTTAAATTTTAAAATATATAAAATATGGTTAAAAAAATTCTCCTACTCCAGACTCCCAGACCCCTAGTTTTCCTCCCTAAAAGCAACTGATGTTACCAGTTTCCTGGGTATCCCTGCAGGGATATGTATACATCTACGACCAAATCTCTGTACACTCCACAGAGAAGCAGACGTAGCTGCATGGGTGTGCGTGCGCATGGTGCATGTGCACGTATATGCGTCTGTATACATGCGTGCGTTTGTGCGTGCGTGGGTGTGTGTGTTTCCTTTTATCCCAAAGAAAACACATCTTGTCCTTTAACAAAGAACATTCTTTGCATGTAGCTTCTAGAAAGTGGTGCCAATTTGGGAGACCGAGAGAGAGGCTGCAGAGGAACATCGTTTGGTCAGATGTGAAATGTGATCTGGAAACCGGTGCTTGGCAAACATCTCCAAAGCCCTCAGTGACCCCACAAAGGTGGGCGGGGCCCTTTCCCATTTTTCGGGCTGTCTTGGCAGAGGCTCCCTGTCACCAAGGTCCTGAGGTTGTCACAGCCGGATGGTGTGGGAGCTGGCACTGCTGGGGCTCCTGCTCCCTGGGACATCTAGGTCTGCTCCATGATTCTGAGCACCCACCCCTGTGAACCTCAGGGTCCGCAGCTGGGGAGCGGAGGTATGTGCAGAAACAGCTCTGTCTTCCCAGAGACTCTCTATGGTCTAAAGTGATGTCATGTTGCCACGAAAATTCTAATCCCCACTATCAGGCAAAAATATCGCGATGGGACTGTGTTCCTTCACCAGAGAGGGTGCGCATTAAAAGTACAGATTTGCTAAACATGGATGCTAAGAACATGACTTTGCTTGGGGTTCTATTTAATTAACCAGAGACCCGAAAAATGCCCTGGTCCTCTTCTTACATCTGGGGGCTGCAGCTGCCCCACTGTGCACCACCACCCCTCTGCCCGTGTCTGCCTCGTCTGGCAGGGAGGGGGCTCTGGAAGGGTCCTAATAGGTGTGTCCACTGTGTCCCCTGCACCCATGCCCAGAGCTGTGCCTGGAACCATGCCCCAACTGAAGTAACAATCTGAAGGATATCTCAAAGGAGCCTGGTGTGGGCTTAAAACCAGGAGGAACTTCCAGTCAGGTGCGGTGCCTCACGTCTGTAATCCCAGCACTTTGGGAGGCTGAGGCAGGCAGATCACAAGGTCAGGAGATCAAGACCATGTTGGCTAACACAGTGAAACCCCATCTCTAATAAAAATACAAAAATTAGCTGGGGGTGGTGGCACATGCCTGTAGTCCCAGCTACTTGGGAGGCTCAGGCACGAGAATCACCCTATAGCGTCCCCAGTCCTGCAGCACAGACATGGGACAATTCCAGCTCAATGTCTCAGCCAGTGGGTTCCCACGTCCTCCCCACCTCTCCCAAGCAGGAGACACAGTGACCCAGGTAACCATGCATGGGCAGGTGCATCCCTAGGAGAATTTCAGCAGGCTGCCCCGGCTGTGGGGTGTGTCTGTGACATCCCCGCCTCCCCATCCATGCAGTGGACTGCTCACGCAGGGACAGAAACCACACTGACTGTCGTTCCTGCCACCTGGCCATTGTCCTGTGGCCCAGGGCTGCCCGGAGCCCCTTCCTGCCCAAGTGGCAGCCAGCCCACCTGGATCTGGAGGTGGGCCTTTGGGACACTTCTCGTTGGATCAGCTGTGCCGCCTGCCCGGGAAGCTCCTCATGAAAGGCCTCCCTTGTGCACCTGAGCGTGCCCGGCCACCGACATCACCCAAAGCACCCTCATAAATTCCAGCTCCAAGGTTTGCAGTTATCAGGAGGAAGTTTCCAATTGCTGCTCACATGTGGGAAAATATGTAAGCAACTGAGAGGCCCTTTTGTCTGGGGCTCAGAGGGGGCCAGCGACCAGGAGGGAGGGTGGCCTGTCCCCGGTGACGGGAGCAGAGGAAGCGGCTGCGTTCAGGTTTAATGAAGTCTCATGAATCATGGCCACCCATCAGGCACAGATTCTATAAATCACCTGTGACGGGCTTGGCTTGTTTGTTTTCTGTCCAGCCAATACATTGATCAGGGCAGTGGGCACACAAGCGGGCCCAGGCCCTCACCGAATCAAACCCTGTTCTTTCCACTTTTGCGAAAACAAGACCGTAAGAAGGAACTCATGCTAATGAAACCCCCTGGATTCCAAGGAGGAAAACATTGCTCTGAGACCAAGTCCGTTTGGCCCTTGCATCTGAAAGGGAGTCTGGGGAAATGCTAATTTTGAACTTTCTATACACCCTTCCTGCCTCTGGATGTGGCTGCCTGCCTTGAATTCCTTTGCACAATAAAATGGGGGGCGGAGGGAATCACATCACTTCAGCAAAACACAGGCTCAATTTTTCTTGATTAGCGGAAAAGTGTGTGCTATTTAAAAAGACACGTCACATAACTTTTTATTTTCTAGCATTCTCAATGCAAAAAAAAATTGGGAGGGGGGGAGCGGTGTTGCATTTGGGAATATGAGCTCAGCTCAGCACCTAATTTGGAAAGACCTTTTGTTTGGTGATTGACTTGGAAAAACAGGCCTGAATCTGCATTTTCAGATAAGATGCGCAGGCTTTCATTCCACCCTCCCCTGGGGTTCTCTCAAACTCCAAGGAGAAGGGCCCTCTGCTTCTCAAAGTTCATGGGGCAAAGGGGCACCTTGATCCGTGGCTGAGAAACTGAGTTGACCTTTAGGGGATGGTGGACAGGCCATCCCCAGAGGACCCCATCTGTACCTGCCTGCTGCTGTCACCGGCTGATGTCATCCTTTTTTGGGGAGGGTGGTTGGCGCTGAACTTGGACCGCCCCAAGGTGGTCCTTGGAAGTGGCCTCTGAATGTGTGTTTAGGTGACTCCTTGACAGGCGCTGTCTTGCTTGTCATCTCCCTCTTCCTCCCCAGAGCGAGAGCAGGAAACCAGGCCTTGTCAACGGCAGGCCCGCACTCCCTGCCCCTGGCGCCCCGACCTGCACACGCTGCCCACCCACCAGTGCCAGGCCACCGGCTGCCTGTCAGGAAGGCCAGGGAGCAGACGCTTGTGCTGCGCATGTGGTGGCCGAGCTGGTGGTCGGGCCTCCGGTGCAGGGATCCTGTGCAGTCCCGGCCAGGAGAGTGGGCTCTGCAGGAGAGCCATGTCCACAGCCTGGGGGAGGCAAGGGGAACCTTGCATGGTCCCTGCCCTCAGAGACCTCTCCAGCCAAACCTTCCAAGGCAGGTGATGGGCATTGGGAGCCCTGCCTGGAAGAAGCCACTGCCAGCCCCCTTTGTGGGACCTCAGGGACCCACTGGGCTGCGAGCTAGAACCACTCAGCTCAGCCTGGGAGGGCAGTGCGTTTCCAACTTCACAAGGTCAGCTGAGCACAGTGGTTAGGGAGTCAGGGTCCTGCAGGGAAGGTGGCCCTGCCTGCCTGGCCTCGGCCCACGCCAGCTCTAGAATGCAGGCTTGCTGCAGTGGGGGAGTCTGGACTGGAGGAAATTTTCGGGGGGCTTCCTGCTATACTCTGTGTGTGAGAATACAAAAAAAAGCCCAGGTCTCAGTAGGCCAGTAACCAGCCAAGCTCACCCTGGGGGCCCATTGGTGCTCTGTGACGTGTGAGGATCCCACTCCAGACTAGGAAGAAGGGGCGTGAGGCTGAGAGGGCCAGTGACATCCCCGGATGACCTGGGATACGGCAGAGCTGAGCTGGGCCAGATCTCATTTCTCCGAAGCCTGCTAAGCATGTCTTTTGTCTGCGGCTGTCTGGGTACATGGCCAGCAGGCAGGGTCTGGTCCTTAAGCCCAGTGGCTCTGCTGGGGGTAGAGGGTTGGCCACAACTCATTCATTCATTCATTCAGTCAGCCAGCCGGCCAATGGCCATTCATGAGCATCCCCTCCCGCCTCTCACTTCTGCTGCCAGCCAGAGCATCAACCCTTGAAAGCAGCCGTAAGTACTTTCGCCGGCGCCTGGCTTCAAATCGCACTCAGAGCAGATCAGAACTCCTCTTTCTGGGATTGTGTCAGGAAAATGAAGGTGTTGGAAGCTGCTCCCCACAGCCCTGACCCAGCGCACTGGACGTGGGAGCAGGCGGGGGCTGACGGCCGGCAGGCTCTGGGACCCAGCCCAGCGTCCTTGGCCTCCCCATCCTCTCCTTTGCCTCTCAGCTTCCTCCCCTGGCCCCTCTCCCCCTGGCTTCCCTTCCTTGCAGGGCAAAAGGAGCAATTGCCTCTCTGTGCATTTCTATTTCTGCACCTTCCGCTTCCTGGCTGGTGGCCGGCTGACCGCTTCAGAAAGTTCTGGAATCCACAAGGCCAGCTGGTCCCGGGGCAGGATGTCGGGGCCTCGGATTTCCTGCTCCCCAGCAGCTCCACGGGTGTCCCAGGGGCCGGGCGCCCAGGGGTGTCGGGGAAGGCTGCTGCCCAGTGAATGGACAGGGAAGCGAACGTGTTAGGGCCCCGCAGATCAGCTTCGTTGCAGTGACTGACCGGTGCTGCGCTGGAAGGCAGGCAGGGGCCCTGCTGCTGGTTCCACGGGCATGCATTATGCCCCTACTGCATGCCAGGCACAGTTCTAGGCTCTGGAAATGCAGTGAGGAACAAATACACGTAGTGGGCTTTATTTTGTCCTTCGCAACAGCCCACAAGTAAGCACCTTTACTATCAAGTTTTCAGACAAGAAAATGAGTGTTAAGTGATTTGCCCAAATCCACATTGTTAGCAAACCACACAGGCAGTGGGCTTGAAGCTGCGCCCTTGCTCACCCTCTCGAGTAAGTGGATGGTTGTGTGTGTAGCTACAAGAGACAGATGGAGAACCGGGGGCTCCAGGTATAGTCCTCAGAGGTCTAAGTTCTAGAACACTGTATTAGTCTGTTCTCACACTGCTAATGAAGACAACACCTGATAATGGGTAATTTACAAAGGAAAGAGGTTTAAGGGACTCACAGTTCCACACGGCTGGGAGGCCTCACCATCATGCTGGAAGGCAAGGAGGAGCAAAAGCAAGTCTTACGTGGCGGCAGGCAAGAGAGAGTGTGCAGGGGAGCTCCCCTTTAGAAAACCATCAGATCTCGTGGGATTTACTCACTATCATAAGAACAACTCAGGAAAGACCTGCCCCAATAATGCAATTGCCTCCCACTGGGTCCCTCCTACGACACATGGGAACTATGGGAGCTACAGTTCAAGATGAGATTTGGGTAGGGACACAGCCAAACCATACCAAACACATTTTTATTTTATTTATTTGTTTATTTTTGAGACAGAGGCTTGCTCTGTCGCCCAGGCTGGAGTGCAGTGGCTCAATCTTGACTCACTGCAACCTCCACGCTTCCCAAGTTCAAGTGATTCTCCTGCCTCAGCCTCCCAAGTAGCTGGGATTACAGGCATGCACCACCATGCCTGGCTAATTTTTGCATTTTTAGTAGAGACAGCCACCAAATTGGTCAGGCTGTTCTTGAACTACTGACCTCGTGATCCATGCACCAGGATTACAGGTGTGAGCACCGTGCCTGGCCCCAAACACATTTTAAAAAAATATCTCAGTGTTCCAGTGTCTGAGTGTGAATCCTCACATCACCTCTGGGCCTGCCTAAGGCCAAGGTAACAGCATGCAGGTATTGGGAGATCTGACTTGGAGTCACACACACCCTCTCTGGCCCTCATGCTGTTACTGTGGAAGGAGCTGCTGGTCCCTACTGGGCAGGAGTGGGACCAGTCAAGTGGTGCAATGGGCACGGCAAGCTGGCCACCCATGCTATGTGTGCTGGGGAGGGCACTGGTATCACCACCCAACACCACTTGGAGGGCTAGAGGTGACCTGGTGGGCAGCCGTCCTGCCTAGAGACACACGGAGATACGTGTTGGCTGCTTAAAAAATGGGATTCTTGGCCGGGCTTGGTGGCTCATGACTGTAATCCCAGCATTTTGGGGGGCCAAGGCGGGTGGATCACGAGATCAAGAGATTGAGACCATCCTGGATAACATGGTGAAACCCTGTCTCTACTAAAAATTCAAAAATTTTTAGTAGAGAAAAATTTAAAAACCCCGTCTCTCCTAAAAAATTCAAAAATTAGCCAGGCGTGGTGGCGCGTGCCTGTAGTCGCAGCTACTCGGGAGGCTGAGGCAGGGGAATCACTTGAACCCGGGAGGAGGAGGTTGCAGTGAGCTGAGATCACACCACTGCACTCTAGCCTGGCGAAGCAGCGAGACTCCATCTCAAAAATAAAAGTAGCAGGGGATCGTCTAGACATGCTTTCCTGAAACCTGTTTTGCTCACAGACTGATAGAGTGAGAGCATCCTCACATGTCAGTAAAAGCAGAGAGCTTGGCATCATCTTAATTGCCTGGCAGCGTCCCCTGCATGGTTGTGTCACCATTTTGTGGACCGCTCTCATGTTGACAGACGTGAGTGCTGCTCCTGGTTTCCCTCTTATCAACGACTCTGTGTAGAGCCACCTTGGACATGTGCACTTTAACATGCACGTGAATAGCGCTGTGGGCTAAGTTCCTGGAGAGAGGGTTTCTGGGCTAAAGGGTTTTCACATTTTACACATTGATTCCCATGAGAGATACCTCTGTGTTTCTGAGGAAAGCAAGAGGGTGGGCCCTTAACGTTGGGCCACAGAGTTATTGATGAGCTCAGGGAGTGCCTTCTTCTTTATTAAAAATCTTTGTTCTTTTCTCTTCTTTTTTTGACATGAAGGGAGTTTCAATCTTGTTGCCCAGTCTGGAGTGCAATGGCGTAATCTTGGCTCACTGCAACCTCCACCTCCCAAGTTCAAGCAATTCTCCTGCCTTAGCCTCCCAAGTAACTGGGATTACAGGTGTGCACCACCACCCCCAGCTAATTTTGTATTTTTAGTAGACACAGGGTTTCTCCATGTTGGTCAGGCTGGTCTTGAACTCCCGACCTCGGGTGATACTCAGCCACCCAAAGTGCTGGGATTACAGGTGTGAGCCACCATGCCCAGCCTAAAAATCTTTTTTCTTTAACTGATTATAAAGGTAATACACTTCAGTGTAGGAAATCCAGGAAGTACAGCAAAGTACTTTCATTCATTCATTCAGTCAGTCAGTCTGCCAAGTACTATTCATAGGCACCCTCTCCTACTCCCCACCTCCACTGCCAGGCAGAGCATCATTTAAAAATTGAAGCGTCCTGTTACTCCCCACAGAGGTAGCTTATTAATCTATCTGTCGATCTTGTATTATACTTGGTTCATTAAATGTCTTAACATAAGCCCATCCCTGTGTTGTTAAATAGCCTTCAAAAAAGATAACAATAACAAAAGCTTTGGCCGGGCACGGTGGCTCACACCTTTAATCCCAGCACTTTGGGAGGCTGAGGCAGGAGGATAGCTTGAGTTTGGGAGTTCAAGACCAGTCTGGGCGACATAGCAAGTCCCCATCGCTACAAAAAATAAAAGTAAAAATATTAGCTGGGTGTGGTGGTGCACTCCTGTAGTCCCAGCTGCATGGGAGGCTGAGGTTAGAGGATCGCTTGGCTCAGAAGATGGAGGCTACAGTGATCCTTGAGTGCCACTGCAGTCAGCCTGGGTGACAGAGCAAGACTCTGTCTCAAAAAACAAAACAAAACCAAAGAAAGAAAAAGTTCACTGTAGCTCGTGCTCATTGTAGAAAACTTGAAAAATTTAGAGCATTGGAAACCACTCAGTGTCCGTGTTTACAGGCTGGTATGTTTCACTGTGGTGTGTTTGTCATGGGATGCAGACATTTTATTTGACGTAATGAGTATCAGATTGCAGTACCAGTTTTATCTCCTGCTTTTCACTTAAGAGATCATGATTGTTTCCCCATGGTGTTAAGTCATTTCTGAAAACATGATTTTTAATGGCTGAATCATATTTTATAGAGCAGATGCTTCAACGGTGAGCCGTTTTTGATGTTTCCAGCTTTTAGGTATTACAGACAGGGCTGTGACGGCCATCCTTGCACACATGTGGAAGGGTTTTTTAGAGTAATTCTTAGAAGCTAGATATGAAGTCTAGCTACATATCTCCAAATTGTCCTCCAGAAAGCTGGTAGCAATTATATTCCCTCCAACGCTGTAGGAAAATGCGGCCATCAACACTGCTAAGTAAGCGTATTTTGTCTATAATGGCTGCAAATCACATTTCTTTGCTTACTAGTGAGAGCAAACACCTTTTTTTTAAAAAAAAAAATAGTATTATCAACCATTTGTATTTTGTTCTTGAAATTCCTCTTTGTCTTTCAGCCAATCATCTAGTGGTCATTGCTCTTATTGATTTGTAAGAGCTTTTTACATGTTAAGAATATATTAATATTTTGTTTTCTGTGTTGTGATATTTCCTCAGTGTCTTTTGAATAATCAGTTTGGTTGCTTTTTTTAAATATAAAGACTTATTTTATGATCAAATGTCTCAAACTTCTTTTTGGTCACAATTATTTTGTTCTAAGTTCAGAAAGATCTTTCTTACCTAGAGCTTGGTTAAATGTGCATTTCTGTTTTCTGCAGCTGGAGCGCCACAGCATGTCCACTGGAAAGTGGAGTCTTTCATTGCAGGGAGAAGTGGTGAAACTGTATATAGCCCACAGGCTCATACTTGCTTCACTGGGGGAGACTTCAGTGAGTGGGTGTCTCGGGGACAGAAATGGCCCTTAGAGTGATCCCATCCTAAAGTCTTCACCAAAGCCTAAGAGGGGTGGTCTGCTCTCTCTCTGCAGAAGGTGACCCAGCTCAGCAGACACTGCATGGATGTCACAGCCCAGTCGTTCAGAGGACCCTGAGCCACCACCTAAACAGAGAAGGCTGCAGCCTTGGCAATATCAGCTCTTCCTCCTCTGATCCCACAGATGTGGTGTCACCCAGACAGAAGGCTGTAGCTGTAGAGTCAGACAGCACTCTTTCTGCACTGGCAGAAGCTGCCCAGGACTGGAGCCTTTGGCTGTGGTGGGAGGGCTGGTGGCAGGTAAGGTAGGGATGGGACAGTGTAGCCTAGATGTGCGCGCTCCTGTGAGCTCATTCCCATCTGTAAATGGGTGGGGCCTGGGGAAACACAGGGGACACACATTTGTCCTAGCTTTTATAAAGGGTTCTATATTTTCCAACTATTCATGTGTCCCTGGGTTTGCTCATTCATTCATTCTCAGTGCCAGGACTGGGGATTCAGCAATGGATGAACTTAAGTATGAAAGAAGAATCAACCAACCATGTGAGGATGAGATAAGCCCAGCAGCAGGAAGAGCGTGAAGCCGGCAGGGGACAGAGCTGGGTGGGGCAGGATGTGGGATGTTTTCCGCGTAGGAAGGAGAGGGAGAAGGGGAGGCTTGTTCAAGCAGAGACACTTGGGGAGGGTCTGGTTGAAGTAATGAAGCCACACAGTGGTTGAGGGTCAGTGTTCCACGTGGGGGGGCAGGAAGGTGCTCTGTCGGCAGAGGCCCCAGGAATTCATTCTGGAATCAGTGATGAGACTGGGACTTCACTTTAACGAATCCCAAGCCCCTAATTAAACCATCACATCTTCCCTATGAATTAAAATGCTGCCTTCGCAACGTGCTAAGTTAATGTGTGCATAGCAGGTGCCAGAGCATTTTGCGGGGTCCCTGTGAGTCCCCACCTAAGGTGCTATGATGGGGAGGGGGTCATAGCCAGGAGAGGCAGGGATAGGCTCAGTTACGTGAGGAGGGGTCCTTGGACTCTGGAGGTCCCCATCTTACAGGTTATATGTCTGGAAATACATGGTTTAGCCCCACCAAGAAAGCCAGTGACACTGTAATGCCTCCCAGTTCTTGCATTTGAGGTGGTTTCAACAATTGTGTAGTAACTCCTGGGAAGAACAAGCACTTTACTTCCCCACCACCCAGAAGATCCACAGGTCTGTCCCCAAGGAGGACAGACCTGCCTGCCTGGGAGAGTGGATTCCTGCCTGAATAAGCCCTTCCCACCCCACATGACTGTGAGGCTTTGTAAAGGGGCATTGCAGGAGGATGTGCTGAGGTCGTGGTGGGGGGATCCTGGGGAGCTCTAAGCAGGGCTTCCTTAGGAAGAGAGTCTCTCTTCTGCCCCTCCACAAGGTGGGTCTCCCCAGGAATGGGGCCCCACTCTCCATCTTGGGAATACTGCACAGGTATGAGGAAGACCACGGCCCCCCAACCCCCTCACTGGGGCAGGTGGGAGTCCAGAGGAGGCAGGTTCAACCCAGAGTCATCAATGAATACCAGCAGAGGTGCCTGTAGCTGGTGGGAGGACAGAAATGGAAACTGTTCATGGTAGACCTGGGCAGGTGTGGGATTGGAATAACCTTCACCTGGCTCAGTTCAGGGGAGAACTGTGTTTTCAGTATAGTTAGTGGGTGAAGCCCAAGTTATTTCTCTCCAGAATAAGGGTAGGCTGCAAATAGCTAACATTAGAAAGTTGGGACAATACTATCAACCTTACAAGGATAAAAGGATGATAAGGTGATAAATACAATGAACAACGGAACACCATCAAATTAGATAACCTAGCAGAAATCAATAAATTCCTAGAAACACACAAATTAACCAACCTGACTCAAGAAGAAATAGTAATCGGATAGGCCTACAATTAGTAGAGAGATTGAATCATTAATCAAAAGCCTCCCAAAAAAGAAAGCCCTGGACCTGGTGAATTCTATCAAGCATTTAGAGAAGAATGAATACCAATTCTTCTCAAACTCCACCAGGAAAGTGAAGAGGACAGAATGCTTCTTAACTCATTCCATTAGGTCAGCATTACTCTGACACCAAAGCCAGACAAAGACCTCATAAGAAAAGAAAACTACAGACCAATACCGCTCATGAAAACAGATGCAAAAATCCTCAACAAAATATTAACTAACCAAATCCAATAACATATTAAAAGGATTACTCACTGTGGCCAAGTGGGAGTTATCTCAGAAAAGCAAGGTGATTCAACACAAGAACATCAACCAATGTGATATATCACGTTAGGAGAATAAGTGGCTGGGCACAGTGTCTCACACCTGTAATCCCAGCACTTTGGAAGGCCACGGTGGGAGGATTGCTTAAAGTCAGGATTTCAAGACCAGTATGGAAAAAATAGGGAGACCCCCATCTCTACAAGTTTTTTTTCCTTTTTAATTAGCCAGGCTTGGTGGTGTGTGCCTGTAGTCCCAACAACTTGGGAAGCTGAGGTGAGAGGATCACTTGAACTCGGGAGTTTGAGACTGCAGTGAACTATGACTGTGCCACTGCACTGCAGCCTGAGTGACAGAGGAAGATTCTATGTCCAATAAATAAATAATTAACCGAATGAAGGGAAAATAAAAAGCCTGCATGATCATCGCAGTTGATGTGCAAGAGGCCTTTGAAAATGCTCAACACCTTTTATGATAAAAACTCTAAGACAACTAGGAAGAAAGGGAAAACTTCACAATGTAATAAAGGATATTTATGGAAAATCTATAGCAAACATCATACTCAATGGTGAAAGGTTGGAAGCTTTCCCTCTAATATCAGGAACAAGCAAAAAATGTCCTCGTTTCCATCTCTATTTAACATCATACAGGCAGTTCTAGCTGGGGCTATTCAGCAAGAAAAAGTAATAAAATGCATCCAAATTGGAAAGTAAGAGGTAAAACTATCCATATTCACAGAGGACATGACTTTCCTTCCTTCCTTCCTTTTTTCCTTCCCCTCCCATCCCCTTTCCTTCCTCTTCCCTTCTCCTTCCCTTCCCTTTCCCTTCCCTTCCCTTCCTTTTAATAGTGACAGGGACTTGCTCTGTCACCCAGGCTGGAGTGTTGTGGCACAACCATCCCTCATTGGAGCCTCAAACTCCTGGGCTCAAGCAATCCTCCCACCTCAGCCTCCCAAGTAACTGGGACTACAGGTGTGTTCCACAATACCCAGTTATTAAAGAAAAATTGTATAGAGCTAGGGTCTCTCTATGTTGACCACAGTGGTCTTAAACTCCTGGGGTCAAGAAATCCCCCTGCCTTGGCCTCCCAAAGTGTTGGAATTATAGGCATGAGACACTGAACCTGGCCTCATCATCTTTTATAAAGAAAATTCCAAAGAATCCACAAGAAAGTGATCACACTAATAAATGAATTCATCAAAGCTTCACGGCAAAACATCAGTACACAAAAGTCAGCTGTGTTTCTATACACCAGCAATGAATAATCTGAAAAGAAAATTAGGAAAGCAATTCTATATGTAATAGCATTTAAAGGAATTAAATACTTAGGAAAATATCTAGCCAAAGAAATGAAAAACTAGCATGCTAAAAACTATAAAACACTGATAAGCAGAATGAAAGGATATCTAAATAAATGCAAAGACATCCCATGTTCATGGATAAAAATATTTAACATTAAGATGTCAATACTATCCAAAATGTTCCATAGACACAACATAATTCCTATCAAAATTCCAAGAGCCTTTTTCACAGAAATGGAAAATCCAATCTTGAAATTTGCATGACTTGCAAGGTGTCCCAAATAGCCAAAATTAGCTTGAAAAAAAATAAAGTTGGAGAATCCACATTTCCCAACTTCAAAAGTTCCTAGAAAGTCACATTAATTAAGAGTATGATACTAGCATAAGAACAGACATATAGACTGATGAAATAGAATAGATAGCTCAGAAATGAACCCTCACATATGTGGTCAATTGATTTTTGACAAGAGTGTCAAGACCATTCAATGGGGGAAAGAACAGGTTTTTCAATAAATGGGGTGAGGAAAACTAGCTATCCATATACAGAAGAATAAAGTTGAACTCTTACCTTGCAGCACATGCAAAAGTTAACTAGGATCAAGGACCTAAACTTAAGAGCTAAAATCATAAAACTCTTAATAAGAAAACAGTGGAAAAATCTTTTTAACACTGGATTTTATGACAACTTCATAGATAGGACATCAAAAGCACAAGCAACAAAAGAAATGAGATTGATAAATTGGACTTCATCAAAATTAAGATTTGTTTTTTTGCATCAAAGGGCATTATTTAAAAAGTGAAAAAGGCTGCGTGTGAGGCTCACATCTGTAACTCCAATACTTTGAGTGGATGGGGCAGGAGGATTGCTTGAGGCCAGGAGTTTCAGAACAGCCTGGACAACATAGTGAGACCCCATCTCTGCAAAAAAAAAAAAAAAAAAAATTAACAAATTAGCCAGGTGTGGTGGAATGCACTGGTAGTCTCAACTACTCAGGAGGCTGAGGTAGGAGGATTGCTTGAACCCAGAGATTTGAGGCTGCAGTGAGCTATGATCACACCACTGCACTTCAGCCTGGGTGACCCTATCTCTAAATAGATAGACTGAGACCCTATCTCTACAAACAAAAAAAAAAAAAAACAAATCACACACACAGTGAAAAGACAACGAACAGAATGGAAGAAAATGTTTGCAAATTATGTATCTGAGAAGAGATTAATATCCAGAATACATACAGAACCCCTACAACTCAACGGCAGTAAAAACAAACAGTGCAATTCAAAATGGGCCGAGGGCACAAATAGACATTTCTTCAGAGAAGATATGCAAATGGCCAACAAGCATAAGAAAAGGTATACATCACCGTTAGTCAATAGAGAAATCCAAATCAAAACCACAATGGGATACCCCCTCATACTTACTAGGGTGGCTATTATCTGAAGAAAAAAAAGGAAAATAGCAAATGTTAGTGAGGATGTAGAGAAAGGAGAACCTGCGAGGCAACCCTTCGAGTGACTTGTCACAAACAAGGAAACCGAGGCATGGGGGGCTACTGGCTCAGGGTGGAGCACACTGTCAGGCCCTGACCCCTCACCATCCTGCAGTGCCCAGAAAGGGAAGGGGCGGCCTCTAGGGAGTGCACCCACCCAGTTGAGAACCAGTGGGTGGGCAGGAGAAGAGGGAGGTGATCCCACTATAACCCAAACGATCACGGGGAAGCAGCCACGGTAAGGGGAGGGTCAGTGGGGGGAAGAGACACCATGTGTGCAAAGATCTGGAGGCAAAGAAGGTGTTGGCTCTCAGGGGAACTGAAGGAAGCCTGGTGCAGCTTGAGGACCCACTGGGCTGTGGCGGGGTGTGGCAGCGGCATCGTGCATGCTCCTGTCTCAGAGAAGGCAGTGGCATTTCTGGTCCCTTTCTTGCTACATGGGGTGACCCTGTTATACAGATCCAGAATGTTCTCCAGTTTGGGGTTTTCCCTCAGAATGATAATCGGGCAAATTCCTCCTGTGCTCCCCAGATGGACCTGTTCTTCCTTCCTACCACCCCTCCTCTGCCTCAGGGGGCCCAGTGGGTACAGAGCTCCTGGAACACCCACACATCCACCCACTCACCCACCCAGCAATCTTCCCACCTGTGATGGTTAACCGCATGGGTCAAGTTGATTGGGCCACAGGGTGCCCAGATATTGGGCAAATGATTCTGGGTGTGGTTGGGAGGGTGTTTCTGGGCGCGGTTAGCATTACGATGTGTAGATGGGGTAAGCAGTGTGCCTCCCTCAAAGGGACAGTCTCACCCCATCCATCCAGACCCTGCAGAGAACACACAGATCCACCCTCCCCCAGGCCAGTGGGGATTTTCCTGCCTCCCTGAGCTGGGCTGTTGGTCTTTTCCTGCTTTCAGATTCAAACTGAACCTCCTGGGCTGAGAGCCCACCAGCCTCCGGACTGGATCCACACCACGGGCCCTCCTGGGCCTCTGACTTCCTGATGGCAGAGCCTGGAACTATTTGGCCTCCATCACTGCGTGAGCCAGTCCCTCATCATCAATCTTTTCTGTGCACACACATCCTATTGATTCTGTTTCTTGGGAAAACCCTGACTCATGCCCCACCCATCCCTCCACATCCTAGAGTCTCCTGTGTCCCCTCTGTGTGCTGGGTCCTGTGAGCTACGTGGGGACTCCAATGAGAACAGGACGATTCCTCAAACACAGGCACCACTCATGTGGAAGCACAGGCAGATGTTCACACATGCCCAGACACAAGCACACAGACTCACCCTGGTACCCACACACAGGTCCGCAGACATGCCACGGCCCACGGGTTCGCGCACAGAGATGCATGCACACACGCATGTTTCCAGATATCCGCAGAGACCTGAGTACTGACGGGCCCACGCTGAGCTGTAGCTGCAGGCCACACGAGGCACATGCCCTGCAAACACAGGCCCATGCCCCAGTGCACACGGGCAAACACACATGTGCTCCCACATGGGTGTGCACACTCACAAACTCACACAGATGCCCTTGACCCACTCACACAGCACACAGGCTGACTCACAGACATGCAATACCCCTACATACAAGTACACACACGCACACGCATGCACATGCATGTCGCCCCACAGTCATCCACGGCGGTGAGGATTTTCCACGTTCCTTGCTGCTAACCGAGGTCCCCAGTTGAGACTTGCTAAATTGCTGCTGCAGAAAGAGCTGTCAGCAGTTTCTGGCTCAGGCCACCTCTCGGGGGTGCCCTCTGGTTCCTTGGCTGCCTGGTAACCAAAACCCAGGCCCAGCCTCAGGAATGCTGGCAGCGGGAGGGAGAGGGGAGAATGCATTTACCCCGTCGTTTAAACATCTCAGTGTGGTACACTGCACAGCTCAGCACTGCCCATGCCCAGCCTGCTATGGGCATGTGAGGGGTGGGGTGGTTGGCGTGGCTATTGGTGCCCAGGGCTCCCGGAGTCAGCATTTGCCCTGGGGATCCCTATACCCTGCTGCACAGAGCCCCCTTCTTGGTCCTCACTGTGGCCTCTGTCTTGCTCCCTACGCCCACCCCACACCCTATGCCCCACTGAGCCCCTGGATGTGGACCCCTCTCTCCCCGTGTCCCCTCCTCTGCCCACCCCACACAAGCATGCTCCTGGGGGCTCTGCGGGTTCCCTGTGATCTTGCATCCTCAGCTAGGCTGAGGAGAGTGGGCTGTGCTCTGGCCACCCTGCTCTCCAGCTTTCACAGGCTCGAGGGGCCCTCGGCCTCGGCTGTCCTCAGGGCACTGCCTCCTTCCTCCTGCCCCCATGGCCTCCTCCTCCTCCTCCTCCTCCTCTTCCCCCCTCCCCCTCCTCCCCCTCCCCCCTCCTCCTCCCCCTCCTCCCCCTCCACCTCCTCCTCCCCCTCCCCCCTCCTCCTCCCCCTCCACCTCCACCCCCCCCTCCCCCTCCACCTCCTCCTCCCCCTCCCCCTCCTCCTCCCCCTCCGCCCCCTCCACCTCCTACCCCCCTCCTCCTCCTCCTCCTACCCCCCTCCTCCTCCTCCTCCTACCCCCCTCCTCCGCCTTCTCCTCCTCCTCCCCCTCCTCCCCCTCCTCCCTCCCCTCCTTCCCCTCCTCCTCCTCCTCCACCTCTTCCTCCTCCTCTTCCATCCCTTTCATGATGGGGTTGCCATTTCTGTCACTCACAAG
>CAUYQU010050191.1:0-20966 GCA_963574635.1 Cheracebus regulus | reverse complement strand
TGACCACATAATTGGAAGTAAATCACTCCTCAGCAAATGCAAAAGAACGGAAATCATTAACAGTCTCTCAGACCACAGTGCAATCAAGGTAGAACTCAGAATTCAGAAACTAACTCAGAACCGCACAGCTTCATGGAAACTGAACAACTGGCTCTTGAATGTTGACTGGATAAATGATGAAATAAAGGCAGAAATAAAGATGTTCTTTAAAACCAACGAGAACAAAGACACAACGTACCAGAATCTCTGGGACACATTTAAAGCAGTCTCTAGAAGAAAATTTATAGCAATAAATGCCCACATGAGAAGAAAGAAAAGGTCTAAAATCGATACCCTATCATCGAAATTGAAAGAGCTAGAGGAGCAAGATAAAAAAAACTCAAAACCTAGCAGAAGACAAGAAATAACTAAGATCAGAGCAGAACTGAAGGAGATAGAGACACAAAAAACCCTTCAAAAAAATCAATAAATCCAGGAACTGGTTTTACAAAAAGATCAACAAAATAGACCACTAGCCAGATTAATAAAAAAGAAAAGAGAGAATAATCAAATAGATCCAATAAAAAACAATAAAGGGGATATCACCAGAGATTCCGCAGAAATACAAACCATCATCAGAGATTACTACAAACAACTCTATGCACATAAACTAGTAAACCTGGAAGAAATGGATACATTCCTGGACACTTGCCTCCTCCCAAGCCTAAACCAGAAAGAAGTCAAAACCCTGAATAGACCAATAACAAGGGCTGATGTTGAGGCAGCAATTAAAAGACTACCCCCCCAAAAAAAGCCCAGGTCCAGATGGGTTCACAGCCAAATTCTACCAGACATACAAAGAGGAACTGGTACCATTCCTTCTGAAAGAATAATTTTTCAATGAATATCAAGAGGTGTTTTAAAATTTTGTACCATAATACATATTACTTTGTTTAAAATTCTTTCAAGTAAAAGAAAATACTGAAAAAACAAACAAGAATCACCCCACGAGTCAGATATTTCCCTAAGCATTTAACATATAAAATACAAGAATTGGTGTTACAGAAATTTTACAGATGTAGAAAATGACATTAGAAGGCTAAAAGACTTGTTTGAGATCATTCAGCTAATAAGGAGTAAAGCTGATATTCAAACCGAAGTCTGTGTGAAAGGAGATACAGCCAGTTTGAAGACACACACACACACACACACACACACACACACACACACACACACACACACACACACAGAGCGAGAGCAAGAGCACACTTGGTGGCCTTGCTTAGCTCAGTGTGGAGCCATTTTGAAAATCTGTAAAAAGCCAATGACACCAGTGATGCCACATGTCAAAATTGCATTGAAAGTCATTAGGTGTTTTTACAGTTCTTTTGATTCTGTTAAAGTCACCCAGTGGTAACTGCCAAGTGAAACAAAATACAAAGTAGAGATAGAAGCTTAGGAATTAAGGTTTTCTGCAGAGAATTCTAATATATAATGCTATTCACCTCTCTTAGTTAGCTGGCCACCTGATAATTTAGGCCCATTTGTTGGAATTGCTTTGATTATATTTTATTTTATGGAGACATAATTTTCTTAATGTTGTAACAATTTCATCTCTTTGATGAAACTTACTACGATTTCTTCTATAACCTTATGCCTTCATTTTTAGCACTTATCAGAGTCTATCTCCCACATCTTCCATATCCAACTGGTATCAAACAAATCCTAGGCAGTCTGTTTCTAAATGTTACTTGGACATTCCCCACTTTCTGTATCCCCAGTGCCACTCTTCTAACCCAAGCCTTTTGGATGCTTAGCTTTACTGCATTAACATCCTCAATGGGGTCCTTTTTCACTCATTCATTTACTATCAATTCGTTTCTTCACTCTCTGTTTTTTGAGCACTTGCTATTAACAAGATCTTGGGTAAACAGTGAGAAATAAAACATAGTCTTCTTTCACAAGGACCATATGGTTTACTGAAGAGAAACAACCATAAAACCAGGAAATTATACCACAATATGAAAAGTGCTTTAATAGCAGTATATACAAGATGTTATGGGAGCCCAAAGGAGGAAAAGGAGGATATGGAGTGGAACGTCATTGAAGGCTTCTCAGAGGAGGCAATGTTTGAGTGAAATCTGTGGGGAGTAAGAGTTTTTTACTGAATGACCAAGAAGAAGAGCAACGGAGAGAGAAAAAATAACTTGAGTCGATTCAGGGAGATATGAAAGCACCTTCTTTCCCTTCCCTATCTATGAGTTACAGCTTGTAGTCACTTAAGTTATTTTTAATAAGGAGAAATTGGACATGCACTCTGCTGATATAACCATTAATGACTCTTCAATTTCTTCAGAACTGAGAAGAAATTACTTGGTTTCGAAGAACTCTTTCCAGTTTTCCTTCTTACAGCTTCTTTGAGATTCAGCAGTACCAATTTGGTTAAGCTGGGAATTCTATTTCTTAGAAACCCTTCTTTGTATGGTTCCTGGTTAGAGTTGTTTGAAGGAAGAACTTGAGTGAAATTTGGAAGGTGGGAGAGAGGGAGCAGTTGTTGATTTGGAAGTTTGTCCCAGTCAGATAGAGAACCGGATCGGTTCTAGCTGATCATGGCTCTCCTCTATGTCTAGCACATCTTCTCACGTGCCGCTCTGCTGACCAGTAGTGGCCTCCAGCCCACCACAAGAACTCTTGACTGTGAGTGTGCAGAGGTGGTGGTCTTTAGAGACAGTAGCTTCCTCTAATCCTCTCCACAAGTGCTTTCTTTGTGGTTTCACTTTGGACTACATGAATTTCTTGGATTTTACTGCAAACTTCGACTTGTCTTTTCTTGCTAGTGCTCTAGGTAAACTGGTAATGACTTCTCTGATATCCTGACCTTCACTTCCTCAGCTCCTCCCACATGTGTGTAAGGTCTAATTCCTAAAATAAATCCTTCATTCCTGTAATACTTACGGTGGCTGTGAACCCCGACTGATACAAGGAGGTGTCTTTAATAGGCCATGAACATTGATTAGAATACTCCCTTCCTCTGCTCTCCATTTTTAGCATGGCAAACTCCTGTGTTTTTCAAGGTTCAGTTTAAATGTGAATTCCATTGTGAAAACTTCCAGAACCCTCCTTTTTGCCAGATTCACACAAACAGTGGTCCTGAAACGCTTTGGATACTTTTTTTTTTCACTTCCCACATCTACTATGGTTTGGTATTTGTGAACCTATTCTCACTACACGTTATGAACTGTTTAAGGCACAGGAACATATTTTACTATCTTTGCTGTCTGTCTTTGTTGTTCTGCCTCCTGTGTTGTGTAGCAAAACACACAGTTCCAGCAATTGATTTGAGCTTATTGACTGGCATATACATAGGAGTTGCTTCTAAATCTGTAAGGATTTGCAAGACCTCTGATAGGAAGATTCATAGTTGAGAATCAGATGATCCCTATAGGTAAAACATTGGAAAAATGAGGAAGTAGTTTGATACACAAAAATCATTTCAACTATTTTATGTCATGACAATAAGACAGTAAAATTAGTACACTAAATAAAGAGAATGCCAATGCCATATTACTCATTATCAGGTGGTTATAAAAGTTACGTGGCAGTTAATTTTGATTTGCCACTCCTTGGTACTGAAAACTATTTTCAGATTTCTTCTACCATTGTTTTAACACTTAAAAAAACTAAATGCTTCACTCTTTTATTTCCAGGTAAGTTGCGTGCTTAAAGGGCTTTTCTTTGTGTCTTCTCCACTGTTAAAGTATTTAGTGCCTGTTCTGATGGTTTAGAGTTGTTGACTCCCATTTCTCAGTTCTACTCCTGTTTAGAAATGCAGACTGAGTTGGATATTAAAGATGGAGATAAATGAGTGAAATAGAAACCAATAAACAGGTAAACCTCAAACCTTCGAGGAAATTTTTATGTAACCTGTTCATTCTCACTGAGCAGGCATTTCTCACCTTCTCTCCTGATACATGGAGATTTATAAACTCCTGTGCTCAGATAATTGCATGCCAGAGCATGCTCAGCCCCCATCTTCACTTCTCTGTTCCCTGCCTTGCAACAGTCACAGGAGTGCAGTTCTGAGGCAAGGTTTTACCTTCTTTCCACATCCTGAGAGAGAAAGAACATTGCAAAAACTCCAGCTCGTGTTCTGCTGTCTGTTTTGCTCCTTTTTCTATTTCCTATACCACTTTCCCTTTTTCTAATTATCCCCAGTCGGAGGGACTCATAAATCTTGTACACTGTAACTGAAAGTGAAATTCTCTCCATTGCTGAAAAGCTGCACAGAAGCAAATCCACAGATACTGGAATTCTGTATGTGGGGAGGCTTACAGCGGGAAAAGGATACTCTATATTCAATTTTAATATTCTAGTGTTCACAGGTTTGCCTCCATTTGGTATTTTTTTAAAAAAGAAAATAGTAGTTTCTCACAAAATCTTGAAATCTTGTTAGAAAGATGGAAAGTATTTATATTAATTGCTTTGTTTTAGAAACTTTTTGGCAGTTCTACCTAATTAACCTGATTGGCTGAGGGAGGAATTTGCTAAGAGATCAATCACATTACTTCATATTTGAGATGCTGGCTATTTAAAAATAGTTCCCTTGGATTTCATGATAACTGGATCCTGAAATGATCCGGCATCAGATTTTGAGTGTTTCAACAACTGAATGGGATGGCCCATCAATTGCCCATTCATTGTGACAGCCCAGAGTCCCGTGATTGACCAGGGTCTGGTTAACTCAGTTGACCTGGATACTCCAGGCCCTGATGATTGCTCCCTGAACCCTAAGGGGAGCTTGGACTGTCAAGGACTAGTCACGTGCCTGTTTTGTTTGCAGAATTGTCATTGTCAGAGAAGAAAATTCACAGTTCACCTTTGTTCTTTCACAGTACCAGGCAGAAAAAAACAAAGCAAAAACCAAAGCCCAACAACATTTTGGAAAATTGGTTCCATTAAAGATATACTCTATCATATCTACCCTGATGAGCACAATAAAATAAAAATGATTCTGGTGCTATTTACACAGCTGCGTTTATTTGATTTGTAGGTTATTTAAAGGTGCTCTAAATCAGTAGTCCTTAAACTGTGGTCCCAGAGCAGAGACAGCAGCCTTACACAGAAGCTTGTTAGAAATGCAAAGTGTTGGGCCCCACTCCAGACCTACTGAATCAGATACTCTAGGGATGAGGCCAAGCAACCTTTGTTTTAATGAGCCTTCCCAATGAGGCTGGTGCCTGCTCAAGTTGAGAACCATTGTTCTTAACTGCTGGTATGCGGGGAGGGGAAATGTGTTTGTTTAAATGGTGACACCTGGAATCCTAATTCTGCGTGTTCTCTTCTCTCATTCTTTCCTCCTAAGTCTTCCAGTCAGAAGAGTCACTTCTCTCGTTCCTTAGTCCCTCAAGGCCTTTTGTAACCTCCCCTCTAGGGGCCTGGGTGGGCTGCCTACTGTTGGGATGCACTGGGAACATTCTAGCCTCATTAGAACTCAGCAGTTAAACCAGAGCATCCCCCCTGATGGCCTGGCCCAGGTAACTGACACTTTGTGTTTACCTCCCTCATGCACCCTACTGCAAATAAAGCAAATTATTGCCATTGTGTATCCCAGCATTATATGAGACAGGTAATGGTCAACCCTCTCGAAGCATGTAGAACAGGAGCCTGGCAATTTTAAGCTTTTCATTTTGGAAGATAATTTTCATTTGTTTTCTGTATAAGTTGGATGTGCTGGAAATCCACAACAAACCTAGAATTTTAAAATACTCATTGCACTGAAAGAAGTATGGCCATTTTCTATTCTATATGTGAGATGTAAGGGCTCAGAAAAATGTCAGCTTGCAAAGCTGCCTAATCGTTGCATCTCCTTCTTGTTCAAAGGCTTTGAATTGGGTGGGGAGAGGTTGGAGGTACAGACTTATTGGTCTTAACCAACAAAGTTTACTGAAACCAGATATATCTAAGAAAAACATATTGGTGTGTTTTTTTCCTTCACTAGAACTGCCCTCGATAAAATGTGGGTGTCATTTGGAAAGGGCATCATTTCCAGTGAATTCTAAAAGTGTCACACAGGGTATTGATTGATCAGTCTTGCCGTCAGCATGATTGGGGCCAGCGTGGAGCTGCTCCTGTGATCCAATTTTCAAAGCTCACAGACACCTTCACACTCTGGCAAATAGCATCAGCAAGTGGTCCAACAGAGGGGGCCAGAGGGATGGGAGTGAGGTGCAGGAACAGTATGGCAGAAAGGTGGCAAGAATGAATGATTTTGTATCATGGTCAGCTTGTCTTACCAGTATGTGTTGAAAGCTGTAAGTACACCTCAGGTACACTGGATGGTTAGGAGTCTAATTTATTTTCTCTAATAAGCAACATTAAGCTGTGAGTAAGTCAAAGCAGCTTCTAATCAATGAGAAATACCAATACCAACATTGGTGAAGTCATTTTAAAATACTATGTTTCTTCATTTGTGTTCGCTTTTGTCCTCAAGTTCATATTCTTAATATAGACATGGGACAGAAGTACTTAGCCCAACTGTATTTCCTTTATGGTATGAGGCAAAGTTACATCTAGCACAGGTGGTCCTTAAAATAACACATATACAATCTAGGCATGTGGCTTCTAAGGGTGCCAGTCACTTGCTCTAGGATTGCATGTGTGAGTGAATGCATGGATGTACATGAGCAGATAGGTCTACCTTGACCTGTGTCATAAAGAGTTTGGAGATGGATTGAGTGGCCTTAGGCAAGGGATGATCTCTTTATGGGCCCTCATTTTCCTGTTTCTGAAATGAGACACTGGACAACAGAAGTTCTAAGATTCATTCAAACTCCGATATTATATAATGTTTTTCTATGGCTTTTACTGAGGCACAGCTATAGTGAGGCAGCGGGCAGGGAGTTGGTTTGAGTAGAATGGAGGTGACTGAATACTTTCTACTTCCTGAGCAAATACTTTCCTGGTGTGTGAACTTTGGACTTTTTGATGAGAAAAATAAGCTCCAGGTTTGCAGCTGGAGGGGTCAATTCCAGGGTCTTCCTTGGAGCTTCCTCTGATCAACTTCAGGTTCCCTAGATCTCAGGGCCCCTGAAGCCGGAGGAGTTGGACAAGAAGTACTCCTAGGAGGTACAGGCACCTCCATTTGGACCTGAGGGTCCAAAGGCACTTTGGTTCAGACCTGAGGGTCCCAAGGCACTTTGCTTCTTCCTAGGACTCCTCCCTGGGACTGTCAGGGCACATTATGATGGGGAACATGGAAATATGTTTCCTCCCTCCTTTGCAGCAGAGAAGAGCATGCCATGATACAACCACTCTAATTCTTACATACTCTTTTAACTTACAGACCTGCCTCATTCTCTGCCTATTTTATTCTCTCTCTCGGGATAATTGGCTATGCCAAACATGGGCAGAGGAAACTCCTTTGGTTATTATCACATCCTTTCTTCAGTCTGACAGTCCATGCCTAATCATGGATGGCTATGTTTTTGCATAGCAAGACCTCACAGGGATACTGGGAGGTTAAATGCAGCACAGAATTGAAAGCACCAAATCCTATGCAGGATGCTATGTGTGTAACATTTGGTTATTATTTCCAGTGGACTGAAGATTCCTCAGAGACCAGGACTGGGCCTATTCTTTCCATGCCCTTTGCTTAGTGCATCGTGGGAGCTTGATTGATGTTGGTTGAATAGAGGAATCAGTTCAAAACCTGCCTCTGTGGCCCTTGTAAGTGACTTGTAACTTACTCTTAGAGAAGCTCAGGGAGAAAACATTGGTATTTATTTTTGGTAGGGTCACTTAATCTTCTGGCCAGTTTTGTGAATAATGTATTGATGTAATGCTTGAATCTTATGATTGTGACTTCCCATTGTCAGTGATTTCCAGGTAGAGAATTCTGTCACTTAGTCTCCTGGCCAGTTTTGTGGATAATTTATTCATGTGATGCTTGGATCTGATGACTGTGACTCCCCATCATAAGTGATTCTACCTAGAAGTAGAAAATTCTGTCCAGTTGTTGACTTAACCTTGTTAAAAGTATGCCTAGCTCCAACCTTTGTTCTCTTGCTGGGACATCTGGGCTTATAGTTCAGCCTTGTTTGTTCTTACAGCCCCACTGTCAGGTATATGCAGGTCAATGGACTGGCTCAGCCTGGTGTCCTGACACACCCCCCTGGCGGCCTGTGCCATTGGACAGCACCTCCCTGCAAAACAGGTGGCTGCACCATTATTCTGGACAATCGTCCTGCCACAGGGGTGAGTGACATCTGCACTGACACCATTCTGGATGACAAAACTGAGAGGCTGCTTTACAGAGTGGCCAGTCCAACCAGAAGAAGAGTAAAAAAAATCAAATAATTATTACTCTAGAGAGAGGACTGGGAGCTGAAACTTAGTAATGTCAGGTATTTTGCCCACTTATCCAATGGTTCATCATACTTTGTATGTTATGTAATAATTAAAAATGAGTTTATCTGATTGAATGGAAAAAATACCTAAGTATAAAAAAGTTTAATGATATTTTTCCCCAGTTAGTTAATGGCAGTATTGGATCTAGAATCCAAAGTATTTAACTAAAAGCACCACCCCTTGTTTTTTTTTTTTACCATACCACACAATCTGAATATCCAGTTGTTGTTGTCCTGTTGTTGGTTTGCCTGCCGTCCACTGCTAAAAATCTTTCTACTACTTATGAGAAAAAATTCCAATGGCTTTAAAACCATTTTGCTAAAGCAAACAGCTCAGACCCTTACCTTTGCTGCATAGGGGACTTTTCAGTAAGGAAAATAAAAATACTAAATTTTATTACATATTTGAGAGCCAACCCAAATGATTTCAAAGGCAACTTATTCTACTTTTTCCAAGTTTTAAAACTTTTATTAGAAATATGCATTCAGGTTGAAAGAAGAATATTTGGGTAAGAGAAGAAATGATGATACTATAACCTCATAATTTCAACCTGATGTTACTGGCATTTAGAGAACTTTTTGGCACTATATTTTCTCCCATCTAGTTATAATTATATTGTTGATAATACTTGGCAGTTCCCTCCACTTAATATTACAGTGGAGGAATTTCTCCTTCTTATGCTTTCTTTATAGTCTTCTATCACTTATAATAGCTCATTATATTGAGTCAATATATCACAACTTGATCATTCCATATTTTTGAAATCTAAATTATTTCTTCTTTATTGTATCTATTTTTATGTCCACTGCTGTGAACCTTTTAAAGCATAATTTAAAAAATTATTCCTTTAGATTAGATCAAAAAGATATACATAAATAATCTACATTTTAAATACTATTGGTTTATCTTGTTTCATTATTTTTCAAAAAGATTTTACCAATTTATACTGTCCATAAGATGTTTATTTCACCTCTTTTAATTTATATTTTCAAATGTTGTTTCTGCTTTTCCTTACTTTGATTGTTAACCACTGGAATCTTGAGACCAGTTAAATTGTTAAAAAGGATTAAATACAGCTAATTAACAAAAACCTGTCACATGCTTCTGTGATTACATCAGCAGATGGAAACCTAGGAAGCTAGCTTACACTGGTCATGTCTGGTCTCTTAGACAACTAGTAGCTACAAGCAGAATGAGAAGGTGTTTTGAGGGAAGATTAAAATGGGGCTTTGTAGCCACAGAGAACTGAAATCACTCTCCATGCTTTTTAGAACACTGAAGCTGGATAACAGGCGTTTGAGGCAGCTTTGCCCCACTGTCTTTGGGAAATTTTGCTCTTGGGAGAATGGTTTGTTTATTTTAAGTAAGGCCAATTATAATTTTTTTTGAGAAAATATATTTGTGACTAAAATGTGACCTGCATATCCATTGTCTAGATCAATGCAATATTTTACTCATAGGCGACCACAGTCGTCGTTCTACCTAATTACTGTAAGGAGATAAATGATTCCTTTCTCTAAAAACTCCAAAGGTAGTGGAGAATTGTGGAATCTAGAAATGTGATTAGTAGAGCATCTGAGATGGTTTGAAAGTAATTACTACTAAGCATAGCCATGTGATCTCCTTATAAGACACACTAACTGTTGTTCAGTGATTCCTATTGTTGCACCTTACAGCTGGTAGATGTGTGGTTGTTTATAAGGATTTTGTGCTGTTTCTCCCTTGAAGGAAGGGATTTGCTTTCTAGGCACTTTTCTTAACCTTGCTCTGCAGATTAAAAAGCTTAAGGACCACACAGATTTCATGGCTTCTGAGTGCTCATTCATGAAATTCCAGGGAGGATGAGTGTGCTGAAAAAGGTCGTTTTTCTGTAGAGAAACCAGTGTAATTGCAATGAGTTAGAATTAAATTATAAATGACTCAGAACAATCAAATACTGCTTATTTATAAGAAGAGGGTGAGGAGGAACTCCTGTTTTTGTAAATAAGGTGCTCTTCTCCTGCGATGGAATATGATAGCAAAAATATGATAGAGGAGAGAGTATGTTTGTTCTCCTAACTCCCTTCTCTCTGCTTGTTCCATGTTGGATTTAAGAAATTTCTTAAAGGTAAGGGAAAGCAGGGGCTTGCTAGCAAACAAGAATGAGCAAGGAATGGGTATTCAGAGTTTGGGGCAAAATGAAAAAAAAATAAAAAGGGAAAAGAAAAGACAAGCAGACCTGACTGACCAACGGGAGTTGGGCACATTCATGACGGTAAATTGGGCTCCTGCATGCTCTAATTCCTGCTGTACCCCAGACTGCTAACACGTCTGGAATAAAAAGGAGAAAAGAAAGGAGGGGAAAAAAAATCTATGCGGGAGGCTGCGAGTGTATAGAGTCTGTTCCGAGCTCCCTCCACAGGCAGACACCGATCAATAAATCAATAGGGAATGTTCACTGGCTGTAAAATGGGTAGAGAATCTAGTGTCAAGCTGCTTCAAGATGGATGGACAGCGGGCTTGCTGTCTGCTGAAAGGCCAGAGGTGACTATCACCTTGAGATGAGATCAGTGACCAGCAGCCTAACAGCCCTTTGAACTCTGAGTCTATGATTGAGGACGTGGGCAGGGCTTAAAACAGTCCCGGCGACCCGCAGTGACATCCTCCTCTGCTCTGTGCGTCACCCCCAACACTCACAACTCTTGGCAGGGTGAACGGTTTGCCACACAGAGCCTGGCTGCTGTCTGCCCCTGGCCTGCTGTGCCCTGTCATTGAAGTAAAGGCTACAGGAGACTGAATCAGAAATTACTAGATGCCCTAGTGGTAGGAAGCATCGATCAGAAAGGGTAGGGATTTTCTGCACAACAGTTGGATCTTTCCTTTTATATAAAGGGGGTTTAACATAATATGGACTGTGCTGTCACTGCGCAGCACTATATGTTAACCCTTGCTTTCGTGGACTTAACCTAAGGCTGCCACAGGGGTGGCTACAATCGGTCTCACTGAAACTCAGAAAAGCGCTTTCTGTTTGAAGGGTCTTTAGGTCAGGCCAGCCTGGCTGTGTGGGGCGGTCACTGCTGCCCCCGTGGCTGTGTGCTGGCTCCACTGGAGCAGTGGGTGGCTTCTCTTCAGCTGCTGCTCAGCCAGCATGCTGCAGCTCACTGGGTTTTGACACAGAGAGGGGAATGGCCTGGCTCCAGAGTCCCTGCTGTTGAGGCGGGCAGGGGATGGTATATTCCTTGTCCTCTCTGTGACCCCCAACTTATTCTCACTTTTGAAAAGATAAGGCTTCTAACCTCTTAGGACTGAGACCAAGTTTTCACTTTGGGTTCAAATGCTGAGCTATCAACCTCCTGCTTAGTTCTCAGAATGTGGCTCTATCCAGAAGATGTAAATGGCTTATCCTAGAGAAAACATAATCAAAAAGTTCTGGGTGATATTTTATTTATCATATAGATAATTTATCATCATCTGGACACATGTATAGTCTGCATGTCTTATTCATTTCTTAAAATTCTTTTATTTGATCTCACACTACTTGCCATTCCTATTGTGTGCTAGGCAATAGGCAAAGAGATGAAGAAAATATGGTATTAACCCATGAAAAATTATTTATATTTTGAGTCCCCAAAAATGATTTATAAAACTTCTGTTTCTTGTATGTCTAGAAGCTCTTACTTATTTCTTTAAAAAGTTTTTTTTTTTTGATCTTTAAAGTTGTTCATCCTTTTTTATTTTTGGATGGACAGAAAAGACAATTTGGGGGGATAGGCAGAAAAGTAGAAAGATGTACTAGATACATAAATAAATTAAGGTTGTGTGATGTATTGGGAAATGCATTATAGAGGAATTCATTCCTTCCTTCATTCATTCCTCCATTCGTGCATTCACTCATTTCTTTCACAAGTGTTTATGGACTGTCAGGTGCCTGGCAAACTACTGATATTGTATACCTCTGGTGGAGGGCAGACATTCAACACAGTGTGCTACAGTCAAATGTACAAAGGTATAGAGTACTACGAGGAGCATCTATTTTAGATGGAGATGGAAGTCAGTGAAGGCTTTAACTTGAGAGCTGAAGGAGCTGAAGTTAGAGCAGATAAAAGTGAGGACCCAGGTTGGGCCTCTCATCCCATATGTGACCCCCAGGCAAGATCCCCGTCTTCCTGAACCTACGCTAACCTACCTGTCAATTAAAGGAGTTGTACTAGATAATTTTTAAATAAAAGCCTCTGACTCTGAAGTATTATAATTCCTTAAAAGAGCCCATTTGCCAGAAATCTAAGTCCATCAGAACCACTCTTAAGAATCGTTCATATCATTTCCAAAGGAATATAGAGTTGTTGGTTGCTGCCATACAATCTCAGAGGGACTAGTCATATCTCCAACATTTAGGTAGTGCTACTTACCATGGCTGTTTATTATGGCCCCCCAGTTGATGGCCTGGGTCTTGGTCTGAACAACTCATAGGGCTGTGGAGCAAGACTACACTAGATTGAACTGTGTGTGATTCAGACATGAGGTTTGATCACCACACTTTGATTTCTAGTTAAAAATAAAAAGATGAGCTAGGGTACAGTGGCTTTCACCTGAAGTCCCATTTACTCAGGAGGGTGCGGTGGGAGGATCGCTTGAGCCATGGAGTTTCAGGCTGCAGTGAACTATGATGGTGCTGCTGCACCCTAGCCTGCGTGACAGAGTGAGACCTTTTCTCTAAAAAAAGAGAAAAATAAACACAGAAAAAAGAGGAAGAAGTAGGGAATAGGCTGCATTTAGAAATACTAGCAGATTTCCCATTTATCAAAAATGTGGTCAGTATCTACTTTGTATTGGGTAATATGCTTGGTAGGCAAGGGAGGGAAAAATGAATCAGACATCAGACTTGGATTCTGTCTTCATGGAGTTATTTCACTGGATTTGGAAAAAAGTTGCATTAAAAATTTGAATACTTGTAAATATTTGATCTGTGTATGCTAAACACAGAGCTGATCCACATAAAGATTTACATAAAGATGTTAAAGTTTGTTGCCTTGTTTCATCTCATTATGGTTACCCATCTCTACTTACTTCCTCTATAGAGACTCACTTTTCAAGATCAGACCTTAGCATGTAATATTCTTATTCTCTTCACTTGATATGAAATGTCAACTTGCATCTTTAACTAAAATCCTAGTCTCCTGTTCCTACAAAGAGGTCTTATAGGTTGGGGAGGTTACTCTGCATTGGTCAGGAGGAGCAAGAAGGTGAAAGCTCACAGGTAGAGAGTACACATAGGTGAGAAGCTACTGGAAAAATGTTGTTTTGAACTTCTATCTGTCTCTTCTGCTTTTCTTCAATCCCAGCTGATACAAGGTGCCACAAACTCCAAATAACTCACAGTCACACCAATATTACAGGTGGTGACCTAGAAACTACAGTCCCTAGGATCTGATGACATTAGGAAGTCTATACCAGGATTTCTTGAGAAGGGTGATAAATGAAGTCACCTTGAAGCATGTCCCAGCTGGCTTTGTGGGAGCTGTTGGTGTGTCTGGGAAGCCCTTTAAACATTGGCTGCTTTTAATCTGAGCTGTCTTTGATGCTGGATATGTTGCTAGAGTTATTCTCCCAAACACAGGCTTTTTGATCGATTTCTCTTTAGTTGTTGCTGATTTAGAAACTGCTTGTAGGTCTATATCTGGGTAATCTGGGGTTGCAGATGCCCTGGCAAGGAGGCTCCTAAATTATCACATAATTATCTGGAAAGTCCTCACTTCTTGGCCTTGCCGAGACTTCCTTCTTGTAATCACCCCAGAAAGGCTGAGTGCTTCAGAATTAGGGGTCTGGCTTTATAGATACTGGGGCTCAAATCCTGACTCCCCACTTTGTAGCTCTATAATCTTGTGAAAGATAATTTTAATCTTTCTAAATCTCAATTTCCTTACCCTAAAAATGAGTTGTTGTAAGAATGTAATGAGATAACTCCCTTTCTTTGTCCTTGCAAATAGAAAGTGCTCAAAAGATGTTAGCTTTTGTTATTAACAGTAACAATGACAACTTAAGTTTAATACATCATTGTGGATCACATAATCCTATATGTAGAAAACTTTTAAAACAGAAAAACTGTTAGAACTAAGAAATGAATTCAGTAAAGTGGCAGGATACAAAATCACCACACAAAACTTGGTTACTAACCAGCTGAAAAAAATTTAGGAAAACAGTCATTTTTACAGTAGCATTAAAAAGAATAAAAGGTTGGGTACAGTGGCTCATGCCTACAACCCCAGCATTTTGGGAGGTAGAAGCAGGAAGGTTGTTTGAGCCCAGGAGTTCAAGACCAGTTGGGCCACAAAGTAAGATCCAACTCCATAAAAAATAAAAAATTTAGTTAGGCATTTTTGTGGTGCTTGCCTGTAGTCCCAGCTACCTGGGAGGTTGAAGTGAGAAGATCACTTGCTCCTGGGAGGTTTGAGTTGCAGTGAGCCATAATCATGCTCCAGCCTGGGTAACACAGCAAGACTCTATCTCAAAAGAAAAAAGAAAAGAAAAAAAAATTAAGAATAAGTTTAACCAAAAAGGTGAAAGACTTGTACATTGAAAACTACAATACACTGATAAATGAAATTAAAGCATATAAATAAATAAATAAGTGGGAAGAACACCCCTGGTTTGTAGATTGGAAGAATTAGTGTTGATAAAGTATTCAAACTACCCAGTGATCTGTGGATTAAAGACTATCACCATCAAAATCCCAATGGTGCTTTTTACAGAAATAGGAAAAACAATTTTAAACTTCAGAGTCACAAAAGACCCAGAATAGCCATATCAATCTTGAGAAAGAACAAGGCTAGAGGCATCACACTTCCAGATTTTGAAATATATTACAAAGCTAAGTAATTGAAACGGTATGACACTGACATAAAGACAGACACACAGTTCAAAGAGAGCCCAGAACTAAACCCAGGCACATTCTGATCTTTTACAAGGGTGCCAATAATATATAATGGGAAAAAGATGGTCTCTTTAACGAATGGTTCTGGGAAAACTATGCATCCATACGCAAAAAAATGAATTGGATTCTGACCTTATACCATAAACAAATATTAACTCAAAGTTGATTAAAAAACTAAATATAAGAGCCCAAAACTGTAAAACCTCTAGAAGAAAACATGGGGTAAAAGCTCATTGATATTGGTCATGGCAATAATTTCTTGGATATGACA
The DNA here is from genome assembly GCA_963574635.1 of Cheracebus regulus. NCBI lineage: Eukaryota > Metazoa > Chordata > Mammalia > Primates > Pitheciidae > Cheracebus > Cheracebus regulus. Next base: position 5,400 of record CAUYQU010050191.1, on the reverse strand, counting down.
CCAAAAACATAGGCAATAAAAGTAAAAATGGACAAGTGAGACTACATCAAATTAAAAGGTTCTGCACAGCAAAGGAAATAATCAACAAAATGAAATGACAACTTATGGAATAGGAGAAAATATCTGAAAACCACAAGTCTCATAAAGGATAAAATTTCAAAAAATGTAAGGAGCTCCTACAACTTGTAGCAACTTCCCCCCAAACAAACCAAAACAAAAGATTCAATTAGAAAAATGAGCAAAGGACCTGAATGGACATTTTTCCAAAGAAGACATACAAATGGCCAACATATATATGAAAACATGCTTAACACCATTAATTATCAGGTAAATGAAAATAAGAACTAAAATGAGATATCATCTCATACCTGTTAGGATGGTTATTATCAAAAAGACAAAAGATAAAAAGTTGGCAAAAATGTGGAGGAAAAGGAACCCTCATAAGCTGTTGATGGAAATGTAAATTAGTAGAGCCATAATGGAAAACATTATGGATGGCTCTCAAAAAATTAAAAATAGAGCTACCGTATGACCCAGCAATCCCACTATTGGTTATATAGCCAGAAGAATTGAAGACAGGATCTTGAAGTATTATTTGCATACTCATGTCCATTGCAGCATTATTCCCAATAGCCAAGATATGGAAACAATTCAAGTGTTCATCAACAGATGAATGGATAAGGAAAATGTGGCATATACATACAATGGAATATGGAATATTTTTTGACCTTGAAAAAGAAGGTAATATTGCCATTGGCAATAACACGGATGAACTTTCAGGATATTAATTAACAGTGAAATAAGCCAGCCACAGAAGGATAAAAACTGCATAACTCCACTTACATGAGCTATCTAAAATAGTCAAACTCATAGAAGCAGAGAATAGAATGAGGGTTTCCAGTGGCAGAAGGGAGACAGAAATGGGGAGTTGTTCAATAAATGCATATAAAATTTCAGTTGTGGTATGTAAATATATTCGAGAGATCTGCTGTACAACATAGCACCTATAATTAACACACTTGTGCACTTCAAAATTTGTGGAAGGTGAATATTATTTTAATGTTCTTAAAACAATTACACAGAAAGGAAGGCAAAGAAACTTTGGGAGGTGTTGGATGTGTCTATTATCTTACAGATGTTGATTGTGGTGATGATATCATGGTGTTTGCATGTATCCAAACTTATCAAATTTTACACATTAAAATGTGCAAGTCTGTATATATCAATGATAACTCGAGAGCTAGAGAAACACAAAAGAAAATTAATGGCTCTTATGTTCTCATAACCTAGAGATAAACAATATGTACATTTTAGTGAATTTTTTTCGGATAATTTTGTGTGTATTACATTTTTAAATAATTTTAACAGAAATAGGATCATATTACCCGATAAACCACATTATTTCCTGATCAATGTCATTAAATATTGTTTGAAAATTTGAAAAAGATAACGTTTAACAAAACATCTAGTCTAACTTCAGCTATGATTAGATGTGAGATCTAATGAATCTGAGACCTGAGAATCTCATTTGTCCCACCTGTCCCTCCCCAGACCTCTCACAGCTACTGGATGATGAAACTGAAGGACTGGTCTGGAGCCTTAGTCGTCACACTCAGGTTTCTGTCTTGACCCTTCCTCAGCTCTTTACCCATGACTGACTCCGGTGCCTTCTTTTACTTCATCATTTTCTTTTTTTTTTTTTGAGATGGAGTTTCGCTCTTGTCACCCAGGCTGGAGTGCAATGGTGCCATCTTGGCTCACTGCAACCTCCGCCTCCTGGGTTCAAGCAATTCTCCTGCCTCAGCCACCTGAGTAGCTGGGACTACAGGCATGCGCCACCATGCCCAGCTAATTTTTTTTTTTTGTATTTTTAGTAGAGATGGTGTTTCACTATGTTGACCAGGATGGTCTCGATCTCTTGACGTCATGATCCACCCACCTCAGCCTCCCAAAGTGCTGGGGTTACAGGCGTGAGCCACCATGCCTGGCCTACTTCATCATTTTCGTATCAGCTTTTCTTAAACACATTCCTGGTTGCCTGATTTTTCATTCCTTGAAAAGCATATAGTGTCATGTTGGCTTACTGACTAGTTCCTCTTGATTTCTTGGGGAGTAGAGGAGAATCAATTCCAACAAGTGATTCCCCATTTCCCAGGAGACTGCTGCCCTTTTCAGTATGCCCAGCTGGCCCTGGTAAGGGGCCTCCTTTCCATTTTCTTGAGGACCCATTTCTCCCATGGTCCTGCTCAAGGTCTTGTGCATGAGGCTCTGTCACTCTAAAACACCAAAGATTATGATTGAGGTTTGGAAGCAGACCCGACTTCCTGTCAGCTAGCCCTTCCCACCTCACTCAGGTCTTGTGGACCCTTCCGTTTGTCTTTCTTAGTTCTCTCTGTGTCCTGAACCTACCACAACGTTCTACTGGTTTGTCTAATGTCTCCCAGCCAGGGTCCCTCCTGGCTAAGGGCCTGGGCTCCATGGCATTAGAAGGACAGGTTGCTGAGTCCCATGTGCCTGACCCACAGCCACATGTAGCTGTCTGACTCTTTATTCATCTTTTGTTTCTCAGAGACTCCTTCAAATTGGTATTTCAGATGTATTCTCTTCTGCTCAATCCTCATTCCTTCTTGCAAAGCAGGTGACCCTATAATGCCTACAGCAATAACATGATCCCCTGTCTCCATTTTTCTCTCTTTGTGAGAACATTGCAGTTACTCATCTTTCTATCTTTCTCTCAGTCTTGGAGATACGGTGTCTTTCCATTTTCTGCCTTGGTCTGGGTTGTCTCCTACCCCACCTACTGGGAGATCCATCCCAGTCATTCCACCTTTCCTTTATCCACAGCCTTCCTCTTCCCACTGTCTCATTCTTGTCTGCTTTCTGATCCTCACAGTACTACCCTGAAAACAAAAATCCTCAGAAAAGCCTTGGGTGATTTTGCCTAAGTAGACTTCCTTTGAAATTGCCCTCTTTTTTTGAGAAAGGGTCTTACTGCTGCCCAGGCCGGAGTGTTGCGGCACAATCTTGGCTCACTGCAGCCTCGACCTCCTGGGCTTAAGCAGTCCTCCCACCTCAGGTTTCCAAGTAGCTGGAACTACAGGCATGAGCCTCTGTGCTTAGCTAATTTTTCTATTTTTTTTTTTTAAAGTTGTTGTTGAAATGGGATCTCACTATTATGCCCACGCTTGTCTCTGACTCCTGGACTCAAGCGATCCTACCTCCCTCAGCCTCCTAGGTGCTGAGATTACAGGCGTGAGCCACTGTGCCTGGCCTGAAATTACTTGTTCTATGAGAGATGTTCTGGAGGTTTATTGTAAGCTAATTTTACCCAATGGGGGAAAAAGTGAGGCTTCCCAATGCTTCATCTGGGCCTGCAACCTCCTGTGCTGACAGTCTCTAAGCCGTATTGTTGTTTCTTCATAGACTCTGACATCTGTTGTTGTCATCTATTTCTGCATCTCTTTCCTTTCTCTTTGTATAGGTCTCTATCGTCTCAAACCTGGAATACTACCTGAACTTTCTAACCAGTCTCTTCTATTTGAGTCCATGTTATAAGTAGCTGGCAGGTAAACAGTACTTTGGCTGTGCCACACCTATGCTGAAAAAACAAGGATGACCCTTGATCCCACACAGGACAAAGTCAAAACTCCTAACCTTCCACAAGCAGAACCACCTAGAATCAGGCCACATCCTACTTCCAGTCACATTTCTTTTATGCCAAACTCTACTTCAATTACTTGTCCCTGAAACCTACATCATAATTCCTAGTGTTTATGCCATTATTAATCTCATCTCCCTTTCGAAGTCAATTTTCTTTCTAGTTCACTCATAGAAAGTGCACACATCCTGCTAGACCTGAATCCGACACTATCTCTTCCTCAAGTTACCTCCTGACCTTACCATCTCAACATAACCTCTCATTGTTATACTTTGTGTCTTTTGAACACTCTTCATCCTCCCAAATTAAAGAAAATTTATTCACTTTATAAGGAATTTTAGGTAAAATCTATTTGGGCTAAAAATTCATTTCACTGTATATATCTAGACTCAGAGCATTTCCTCTCCATTCTTTTTTTTATTGCATTTTAGGTTTTGGGGTACATGTGAAGAACATGCAAGATTGTTGCATAGGTACACACATGGCAGTGTGATTTGCTGCCTTCCTCCCCATCAGCTATATCTGACATTTCTCCCCATGCTATCTCTCCCCAACTCCCCACCCCTTGCTGTCCTTCCCCTATTTTCCCCCAACAAACCCCAGTGTGTGATGCTCCCCTCCGTGTGTCCATGTGGTCTCATTATTCAACACTCACCTATGAGTGAGAACATGCATTGTTTGATTTTCTGTTCTTGCGTCAGTTTGCTGAGAATGATGGTTTCCAGGTTCATACATGTCCCTACAAAGGACATGAATTCATCGTTTCTTATGGCTGCATAGCATTCCATGGTGTATATGTGCCACATTTTCCCTGTCCAGTCTATCATCGATGGGCATTTGGGTTGGTTCCAGGTCTTTGCTATTGTAAACTGTGCTGCAATGAACATTCGTGTACATGTGTCCCTATAGTAGAACGATTTATAATCCTTTGGATAAATACCCAGTAATGGGATTGCTGGGTCAAATGGAATTTCTATTTCTAGGTCCTTGAGGAATCGCCACACTGTCTTCCACAATGGTTGAACTAGTTTACACTCCCATCAACAGTGTAAAAGTGTTCCTATTTCTCCACATCCTCTCCAGAATCTGTTGTCTCCAGATTTTTTAATGATCGCCATTCTAACTGGCGTGGATGGTATCTCAATATAGTTTTGATTTACATTTCTCTAATGACCAGTGATGATGAGCATTTTTTCATATGTTTGTTGGCCTCATGAATGTCTTCTTTTGTAAAGTGTCTGTTCATATCCTTTGCCTACTTTCGAGTGGGCTTATTTGTTTTTTTCTTGTAAATCTGTTTTAGCTCTTTGTAGATTCTGGATATTAGCCCTTTGTCAGATGGGTAGACTGCAAAAATTTTTTCCCATTCTGTTGGTTGCTGATTCACTCTAATGACTGTTTCTTTTGCTGTGCAGAAGCTGTGGGGTTTGATTCGGTCCCATTGGTCTATTTTGGCTTTTGTGGCCAATGCTTTTGGTGTTTTGGTCTTGAAGTCCTTGCCTATACCTATCTCCAGAATGGTTTTGCCTAGGTTTTCTTCTAGGGTTTTTATGGTGTTAGATATTATGTTTAAGTCTTTAATCCATCTGGAGTTAATTTTAGTGTAAGGTGTCAGGTAGGGGTCCAGTTTCTGTTTTCTGCACATGGCTAGCCAGTTTTCCCAACACCATTTATTAAACAGGGAATCCTTTCCCCTTTGCTTGTTTTTGTCAGGTTTGTCAAAGATCAGATGGTTGTAGATG